>CM075851.1:100283461-100388461 GCA_037975125.1 Latrodectus hesperus
ACTTTTTTAAACTCTAGTTAGCAGCAACTAGTTACACTTTCAAGTGATGTTCAATATATTAATTAAAAATTGGGGAAATATTCCAAGCACCTGTGGTACATGTGAAAACCACAAATGATTTCTCTTTTCTTCAATAAGTTAACTAGCCTCCTATTAAGAAAGTGAAAATCCAGCATAAAATTTAAGCAGTCATTTATAGTAAATGGCTTTGTGGTCAATAGAAATGAAATAGTGCTGTGTAATGCGTATCAACTGAAGTATCATTTTTAATAATATTGCTAAAATAAAGGAACCGTTAGTAATTTTTTCAACGATAATATAGGAAATTGTTTCATTTATTGTGTACTTCCATGCTTTATTTCTAAAATATTTGTGAATAGAATTTTCTTTTAATAGTTGGCAATGGTAAAAGAAAAGAAGCGTTTATTTCAAATTAATCTCAGAGATTTAAGGAATTAAGTGATCTAATTGATAACACACACACACATTTTAAGTTGTTTTTCAAGAAAGGTTTAGTGCCCTTAAACATTAATCAGAATAAAATCTGATTTGAAGAGTTTTAAAATGAGGTTAGAGTTTTGTGAATGTATTGGTAGGTTATTTTAGATTAGAAAAATAGATGTATTTCTATTTTTCTAAAGAAAAAAAATAAACTGTCTATGTTGGAATATTTCTTAGTGTAGAATATCTTTGGACCAAGGATTTCTAGAAAATACTAAATCATTATTACTAATCAAAACAATTTTATCTAATTTTACTTTTAAAGTTCCTTTATAGATTAAGTGAATGCACTCATATATTTACAAGTCATCACTGTTTTATGCGTTTTAAGAAACTTTTTAAAATTTGATTTACCCTTTTTACTGTGAGATGCAAATTTTTATTCTGAGATTATTAAGATGAAAGTTTATTATATATAGCAGCTTGTGGGTGTGCTTATGTTTCCTAAGTCTATTAATTTTCCTAGTAAAATAAAATACCTTATTAAAAATATTGATTTAATTAAAATTACTTGAATTCTGTTTTGATAAAAATTTGTACCAGTTTTTAAGGACAAGTTTTTGTTTCGGCATTTTGAGGAATTTTTGCTATTGATTTAAAGAAAAAAATTGGTAATTAAATGGGACTGAAAATACTTGCATGGAAAAGAATCTATATGCAAGAATATATTTTTAGGTATTTAAGGTCAGAACACAAAAGTTTTCCTGAGATCAGTCGTTGGGTGTAGAAACAGCGAAAAAAGTATTACTGAATAATAGGCTTCAGATATAACTACAAATTTCATAAAATGTTCATATTTTAACATTTATATCACTGTTTATTATAAAATAGTTGACCTATACTAAGACACCAAAATAATCTCACAAAATTTTTATTTAATAAAATGAGGAAGAATGAATCTGAATTAAGAAATATAACAGCGGAAAAAATTATTTAAAGTTGGTTGATTTGATTTAGTTTATTTCTCGTTCATTGGTCATATTTTGTGCAAGAAGGGTATTTGCAGTTTTTAAACAACTACAACATCTAAATCTAAGGTGGGAATCAAATTAACAAACTCTTGAATCGAAGACCAGTATCCTAATAGGTTTATCTAAATTTGAAATAATGAGAGATTGCAGAAGTGTGTACGCACTCCAATCATTTCATGGGCGAAATTGATTGGGGTGAAAAGGAAATTTGTAGAAGAGTAAGTGAGTTGTATGTATGACAAACTTAATTCTCTTTTAACATTGGTATAGCCATACTTTACACAGTGAACTTTATTAAATACGGAATCTTGAGTCTTTTTAAAGTCTCCACATCGAACAAATCAAGTTCCCATTTCGCGTGCTTATGTAATAACATGCTCTAATTCCTCTTACAACTTAGATGCTATTTAAATATATACGGTATATAGTTTAGAGATTTCATATTTTAATATTTATGAAGTTTACCTTGATATAATCATTATAAGCAGATTTAAAAATATAATCATTATAAGCAAATTTAAAAAGTCCATAAAAAGATAAAAAATCTGATTTCGGCCAGTTTTATCCTAAAACAACACGATGTTCTTGGAATACCATTATTAATAATAAGAAAGGCTTAATTTTGATAAACGCACGAAATATTATTAAACGTATATACCTTCCTGCAAACCAAAAATATAAAATTAGCTTAAATAATCTAAGTGTATAAATCGCAAGATGTAATGCATTAATATCTTTTGACATTTTAACGTTGAAAATGAGAAATGTAAAATTGAAACTGATTTTATTTACTTTTTTATATTAAACGAATAGTTAACTCGGGTATCATTACCAAGCATTTAGCTTATTGAACCTCTAAAATTAAATAATTGCTTATTAGTAGTAAAGAAATTTATCGGGAGAGTTCTCACAGATTAATAAACTATTTTTCAAAATTTCTTTTCTCAAATAGGATTTATGAAATATGTCTTCGTTTCGAATAGATAGAATTGTTATATTCTAAACTCCAGATAATCTCACACATAAAACTAAGAAAGCAAAACTTAACAATCATTGCTTTTCTTTTAAATCGAGCTTTTCTGTATTTTACTTTTAAATCGAGCTTTTCTGTATTTTGGACATATGGATGATAATTGAATACCAAAATTTATTCAATTATCATCCATAAGTCCAAAATACATTGCTCAAAAGAATTGTAGGACGCGCTGAGTTCCTGGGTTGATCTTACATCTGAAGAATTGTTGGCAGATTGATACACTATAGATATACACAGTAGACAATATGAGAAAAATATGAATTTTTTTCCAGAGAAAGTCAGTTTCATTGAGCATTTGGATATATATGAGCATATAAGAAAATAAATAAAAGCTAGTTTCTTAATAGGTAAATTACTTTAGTAAGGAGTATGTTTTTGCTGGAGGGACAGTAATGTTGAAAACCCTTAAAACATCAAGTAACTGAGATTATTAATGTAGAAATCTCTTCACTTCTTGAAGAGTTTGTAGGGGTGGTAGTAGTTCAGCAACTTGTCTACTAAGAGTGTCCGAAACATGCTCTATTGGGTCCATGTAAGGGGAACACGCTGTCAATTTCAGTCATGTGATTCCTTCCTTGGAAAAGAAATCCTTCACCAAGTTAGCACGATGTGTCTTGCAATGTAATCCAATAACATGAAGTCATCTCCAATTGCAGCAGCTTGAAGGATTGGAGTATGTGATTTTAGCAAAATTTTCATATTGCTAAGTTTGAAAATGAGAAAATGTTTTGCATTTGTGATATTTTTCTTCCATTTTATGCAAAATAAATTGCTTATACCTGTATTTTATAAAAGACTTACAATATCCTTTAATTCTTTTGAACAGTAGATAGAAGTGTTAGTCAGTTATATTAGATTATGATTAAGAAACAAATTTTTAATTTCAATGATTCTCATAGCGATAAATATTAGAAAATTTTCAAATTTCAATTGTTTTACTGGGAATAAATTACCTAATTGTAAAATAATTTTTATCAAGTAATAAAAATTCTTTAAAAAAATTTTTTTCTAATACAGTTGTAAAACAGAAAATAAAAAAAGTTGCAAATGAATTTTGTAAGTGGTTCCTTGATTTAATTTTACTTGGAATTTGAAAATAAATATTTATTTAAACTGAGAACACACATCTAACAATTCAATACAAGAATAAAATTTTCTTTCGCATTGGTCTAACAAAAGAAATTCTATCACCTTAAATACATCTGTATTTCGATCAAATTATGCTGATAAATACAAGTATTCCTCTTCGCGGAAATGGAAACTATTATAGAAAATTCTTAATATACTTCATGATCGAACTGATGTCTGTGAAAAAAAGCAAAAACCCATTTTCCAGAAAAATTGCAAGAGACATTCTCAGTTTATATGTATTCCTGTTTTTCCTGTTTCCTCGATCCTGTAGCTGCAGGAATATAATTATCAATGTAACGTGACAAGGATCGATAATTGATTGAATCTTCTTATATTCATGAAGCTGGCTGTGTTCCTTCTTTACTCTTGAGTCTGATTGCTATCTTCCAACCTGATTGCTGTCTCTGACGATCATTTGCTTTTGATTGCAGCTGCTTCTTCTTTCTCTCCTCGCTGATCTTTCCTCCGATATTCTTATGGAAGGAACGCGCCAATACACAAGTTCAATCATCCATGAACAGAGAAGAAAGAGTAAACTCTGAATTTCTAATTCAGACATACGTGAGTTAAACTATAATTATGTCCAAAATGTTTGTCAAAACATCATTATTCACATTAAAATGTAAAAGTTTGAAACATGATGTTCTTTTTAATATTTATTACAGAAAACAAAAATGCATTAAAGTCAGCGAGCAAGATGCATTCAATTTCATGAATTCAAATTTATAATCAATGAGGATTAGAAGTACTGTAAATTTTAGTCATTAGTCTAATGTAGTAAATCATAATTAATCTAGCTGAACAGATGAATATAAACATCATTTATATTGTATGAAAGATATATTATTATTGACACATAAGTTGTTAGTATGTTCTGCTAAAAATATTAATTTCATAATGTTATTACAATATATTTTGGGCCGTGTACTTCAATTTTTATTTCCCTGTTTTTCTTATTACAAAAATAATTTTTTCACAATACAGAAATATAAAATGACTAGTTTCCCCATATTCTAAGTATATTTCTATATTTAACGAATCAATTTTTTAATTATATCCAAATAACAATAAATAGCTGCAGTAGCTAGAAAAATCAAAACGCAATATTTGAAATTAGTATAGCTCTTAAAAATATAATCTTGCGTACATATATTATTCTTTTTTCTGATAGATATTGTTAGTTTTTATCTTGGATAAATATTTACATAGGTTTTAAATTAAATCTCAAAATTGTGCCATCACTCATATGCACAACTATACATTAGTCCCTACACACTAGGCTACCACGGCCCTATGTATAGTGTAAGTACACAACTATACATTATACATAGGGCCGTGGTAGCCTAGTGGTTAGGGTATCGGTCTTCCATCCGGAAGGACGGGGTTGATTCCCAATGCCGCCAAAAGACCCACCGAGTACATGCGATATACGTGTTCGTTAAATCTGTGAAATCGAAAGTCCTGTGGTCGGTCGTTGAGCAGTTACCAAGGGTGCAATGGTCTGGAAAATTTTACTCACCCTTCAGATCAATCCAAAATTGAGGGAGTAGATCCTCTGGTGCTGCCATCTATCGGAGGATTTGAAGAGCAAAAGTAGTACTTTCACCTTTATGGTGCTCTGATTAAACGAAAGACGCTCCCAATTGACTTAAATTCGTATTGCCAAGGCATAGCGAGCTTGGCTTGTCCAAGTGTCATAAGTAACAACAACAACAACAACACTATACATTAGATTTTAAGGCTATAAAAATGAACGCACTAACAATGGCTACAATTTGAAAGTGGTTCTCTATGCTTAATTGTATTTTTCAAAAAATAAACTTGTAAGCAAATATCAAATAAATAAATATCATTCACAAAACTAACTTAACAAAATAATATTTTTTTCAATGACTTATTTAAAGAGATAAATACTAATCAACCATTCATTACCCTTTATTAATAATTCGAAGAATAATACTTTCTGTACAGAAACTAAATAATTCTCGCTAATAATTCTCACTAAATAATTCTCAAAATTTATTAATAAACGGTTTCAACTAATTTTCATGTAATTCTTATCCCACTTGAAACATCCTTAAGCTTCCACATGGAAACCTGAATACATTTATAGAGGCTTCAACCAAATTCTTTTAGGTGGTAAATATTTCGTGTATTTATGACAAAAATCCGTTTAAATAAACGCATTAAACATTTATTTAATGTTTATTAAAATGTTTAATGTTTATTAAAATATTTAATGTTCATTAAAATATTAAATGTTTTTCAAATTAATATATTAAATGTTAATAATGTATCAATAAAATCCTTATAATTACCAATACATTTAAATCATTTTGACTTCTAATTACATTACGCATACTAATTAATTTAATTTGCCATGTTTTCTTCTTATTAGATAATTTAAAAAAGCACATCTTATAGCTTTTTAAATTATCACAAAGAAAGAAAGAAAAACTGATTTCATTTCTTTACTTTATCTCTCATTACACTACTGAGCTACAAAATCGAGATTAAAATGGACAATTTTGCTTTATATTATCCATTTCCTGAAATATTTCAAAAAAGAATAAAGGTAGGTTCAAAACTATCAGGTAGGAATCTTCTAACCTCGTCCGCATGCCTCTTCTGTGTGGAATTTAAAATGCCAACGAAATATTTCCCTATTCTCAATGCTAAGCTTTCTAAAAGCATTTTATTTTTACTTTCCCTTGCTATTCAAGAACAATTCCTCAAAATTCCTGTTTACTTTAGCGAAAATTGTGCTCCGGAATTCCATATTAGATTTAAAATCTTCCAGGCATTTTGAATTTCTCTTCCATAATATAATTTAAGCTATTCACCGTTGTTTATATCCTGCATAAGAAAATTAATTTCTCTTACTAAATTGTGAACAAATGAAAAAAATTAATTGTTAGTAAAATTTTTGTGAAGAAGAATATATATATATATATATATATATATATGTATATATATATATATATATATAATACAGATAATTGATTAAAATTTTTAATTTAGAGATTTTTCTTTATTAAAATTTGTGTAGTATAAATCAAAACAATTTCATTAGAAATAGTCTGATGTTTTAAAGAAATGCCTAAGTAAAACCATTTTGTAATTCTATTAATACTAACATCAAAATAAATATCAAACATTTTCATGGAATACAATACAATTGAAATGATATGCAATAAAAACAAATCCCGTTGTTTTTAAAAATACACCAAATTTGTCTAATTCAATTCAATAAGCCAATTCAGTATAAAATAAATAAAAAATATCTTAGAAATTTCTATATTTCGCAGACATTTTGTTTAAAATATTATCAGAACAATAATGAATTATTCATTAATGAGTATTATCATAACAATAACTAATTTAAAAAATAACATGAATCCATAAATGTTTAATTAAATTCTATAGAATTTTCAAAATTACTTATCTCTAAAAATATTGCATTTGAAGTCCTATACCATTTTAATGTCTCGCATATTGAGTAAGATTACGCAATAGTAAAATATCTTTCGTAGTCATAAAATAATAATATTTTGTATAATAAGGTTTTTTTTTCCTTTTATAATATGTAAAACTCTATGAGTTAGTTTTATTTTAAGATTTCAGAGTACGTTATTCCTGTTTTATAGGAAAGGCAGTGTCAGCAGACCAGTGTCATCATACAAGCTAGATCAACTCTCCACATTAAATGGTAAATCAAAGATTACTTCCTGCTAATTTTAGCGAGAATCATGTAACATCTAGAGCTTTTCCGAATACCTCCTCAACTCACTCATCTAATTTAAATCTCTGTGATTTCTGATTGTAATGATTACCAAGATTGTGTTTATGGTAAAGGAAGTAAAGCATTACCTCAGTTGAAAGATATCAAATACACACCCTGTTTCTGATATCCCCCAGAATTTCTTTGCACAACCATTGGACACACTATAACGTGCTTTCAATGCATAATTATCGGTAACATGCAGAAACATTTCATAATTGAATTAATTCTATGTTTCCGGTAAAAGTGAACATTACGGTCACAGCCTCGCCAATTGATGAAACTTCTTTCGCCAAACGGAGGAAACATAGGAATTGGAATTGGAATTGGATTAGCAACCTATGATGGGCGTCAATCGAATCTTTGAAAAGGATAACAACCATATAAGAAATCGAGGTTGTATCAATTTTTTTTAAAATTACATTACACGATTACCACATTTGGTGATTTTATTGCTTTGAAGAGGCTGTGGCCAGAATATTCACTTTTGCCATGATTTTAATAGGTTTTTCGTTTTTTATAGGCTTCATAGTTTCCGTCGCTGATCAAAAACTATTTTTTATACAGAAATATAGAAATATTTTCCTAATGTCTAGAATATCAATGCATCAAATTTCATGAAACTCCAATTGCCCTACTCATTACCAGGGATTCGAATGGAATCATTTTAAATATTAGCATTTATCATTTTAATTAAATTCGATCATATTAATTAAATAGGACGTTATCATATTGTCTTATCATACATGATTCAATAACGATATATTTCAGATGATAAAAATTACTTTAAATCATTTTAAAATTAAAATTTCAATTCAACCAGTGAATGAATTTGAACTCATAAGAAAATTATAATAAATAATCAAAAATTTTATTTATTTATTTTTTTCTTAAAAAAACATTAGCCAATCTCGAATTTATTTTAATAATTACAATTACTGAATTTTAATTAAAATGAACTTCTTAAGTGATAATTACGATATCAAGATAATGAGTTTTGTTACTGAAAGCATCTTTTAGCAGAAAAAGTATAATTGGAATCAAAGATCGATACAAGATGCAGAAATATCTATGGTTGATTAAAATTAAAAAAATTCCGCGGCAGTAAAAATCAATTTTCTATCTCATCGTAGAAAATGAAATTGAAATTATTTTCTATTTCATAGAAGAAAATTTTTTTCGTTGAATAAATTGAATTCTCTAACTATTATTCTTAACTTCTGATAATGTAATGCATTGTTATGATACAGCACATGATGTATCAAGTTTTAATTAAAATTATTTTTATCTTTAACATTTCGCTTATAAACATTTAAACTTCAATGAATTTTTGTAAAATAAAATATGTTTTTTGAATGCATAAAATTTTTTAGCAAAACAAAATAAACTATATCTTTTTTTTTCTTTTTTTTTGCGAAAATTGAAAAATTCTGATGGCATTTAATATATGATTTTTTCTATAGCATTAAACAATAAATATATATATATCCTTTTATAGCAAATCCTAACTCTATTAATTTTTATTTATGAATTAAGTCAAAGGAATACAAAAATTAAAAGCACATTTAAAAGTAAAAAACATGTAAAACAATTTAATATATAAATCATAAAATAAAACATTTTAAATTTTTTATATATATAGTTATTATTATTTGACAGTTATTGTCTATCATATATCGTAGAATAAGATATGCAGAATAATAGAACAAAACGTATTTAATATTTCGAATAAACATCATATATTTTTTTATTAAATTTTAAAGTTTTCCCAATTCAAACACATAAGAACAATGTTAAAAATGTTAAACATTACTTTAATGGGGAGTTTTACTTAATTATAAGAATTTCTTTATATTGTATTTAATTTTTAGCTTACAAATATCGGTTTTTTAAATGTGAAGCATTATAAATAGTTTAAAAAATATTCATTTAAAAAAATTTCAACAGAAATACATAAAAATACTGTTAAAAATCTTTGAAATAATGAATTAAATGCTTTAATTGATAAATGTTAACAATGTGAAGTTGAAAAATGCTTTGATTTCTAATTTTACAATACGAAGTACTAAATCCTTTTTGAAATCAACCAAATATTATTATGGTAATTTAAAGCACGTTAAAGAAGTTTTAAATTCTTCAAAATATTTAAATAATCCAGCAGATGCTTTAAACTGTATTCAAATATTTGTATTTTGTTAAGACTACTTTAATTTGAACATGCATAAAATAAATATGTTTTATAACGATACAGTATGTGAAAATATTTTCGATACCAATTTATAATCTCTATCAATTTATAATTGTAATTGTCATTAAAGAAAATTACTTAATTAGTAATTTTAAAATAATTGCATGTCCTTAAATTAAATTTCAAATAATTATAATCTTTATAATATAAAGAAATACGTTTTTTCATGTACTCTTATTTTTTTCAAACAACAAATTCACAATTAAAAAATATTAATGAAGTTTAAAACTACTCTTGTATTCAAAATAAAAAGTATGAAGGAAGATTTTTTTCATCTATATTAAATGGAATATTAGTCACGTATTTTATTCATTTAAATAATTGTCATTCAGACATGCCGCCAAAGCTTATATAAAACAAGTCATTCTGAATCATTATGTGTGCAATCTTATTGCCGTAATTAAAAATATCTATGATTTCAGAACTAAAGTCTACTTCAATAAAATCTCAGCTTCTAATGAAATATTATGTATAATTAACAAGAGAAATAAATCAGAGTCATGCTCATTAGCGTCGGAAAGTGGTTTAAAAATTGCAATTAAATTTCCGTTTGAAATTCTTAATAAAAAAAATCGTGTTTCAGAGCAAAGAGAGAACAGAGCACACAACGAACCATTAGTTATTTTGTGAAATGCGAAATGCGTGAAATATTATTGCTAGAGAGAGTTCCGCTCGCTTCCTTTTCAAACACAATGAGCTCATGTTAAAAGTAATAACAAATGGTAGGGAGGGAGTAGATTTCAAAGGAATTATTATGGAGAGCGAATTTCGAGGATTTTTATCTACAATTGAATTTCGGCGTGGATATTAATGAAAAGATAATGTTAACAAAACACAACAAACTTTGCTGAAGATTTCTGCTTGATATTGTAAAACTGTGATTAATATTTGGTAAAACGAATGCAAATTTAATAATATTAAAATGCAACTTGAATGTAGATATAGCTTAAGATATGTTTTAAAGAAACAAACTGTAAAAATATGCATTAAAACAATCTCCATGTTTATCACAAATGTAAGAATCAATGATTAAGTTTACGAACTATAAAATATTTATTAAATATATTTATATGTTGTTATAAGGCTAAATTTTCTTATAATTTCTAATTTAAAAAAATCCCATAATTTTTCTAAAATTCATTTAGAAATCCATACATGCTATTGATAATATACTATTTAAATAGTGTCATATTTTTCAAATGTTTTGCATAACTTTTAATGGATGAAATAAGAAATATTTCGACAAACGTAATTGACATGACAGTGAAAGAGTTAAGGGCTACGTTAAGCCTAAGACCAAGAAGCTATTGAATCCTCCAGCATGTCCAAACTTTTCATTTAGGGGTTAAATTTATAAGTGTTTTTCTTATAAGCAACGGACACCAGGGATTGTTTCTATCCCCCAGATCTGTAGGAGAAGGTGTTTTAGGGTGATCCAATCTAGACATATACCACATCCTCTTTTCCTGGATTGTTTGGGATTCGCACTGGAGGTCATTTGAGCAAGTCCACATCTGGCGCTCGACTTCGCCAGAGTTCACGGTGTCATAAATCTGATCTAGCTGCCTAGATCATGTTTTCTGTACCAAATGATAACTTTTATATTATTTTCCCTTCAAAATAAATGTACTTTCCAAATCTGGCAGCTTGAAAACTAACTGTTTTACTGTATTGGAAATATTGCTTCATCTTTTTTTCCAAGAAGACACCGCATTCACGTTTCACAAGGGCAAAAAATTCTGGAGTACCCATTTCGATAAATATGCATGCAAAAAAATAAAAGCGAAATGGTCATTTGCTAAATCTATTAAATACTCTTTCAAAATTTATAAAATTTTGGTTTCAAAGCTGTACATAATATATGACTGTATATATTATACTTTTATTTATACTATTTAAGTATATACTTTTTATCAATTTTCTCACTTTCTTGTTTAATGGAGTTAATCGATTTAGCAAATGAAGCATTCAAATATCACAGTTTCTCATTAATAATAGTGATTAATATCTAAAATAAAATAAGTTTAAATCAGATGAGTGGGTTATTCAACCATTAAGCCATGATGTGTTAGTTTGACACTGCAGAGCAGACATCCTGATCTTCAAAAAAGTAAGCCACTTGAACTTCCGCTACTTCTAAGCATCTTCGAGGACATTCATCAATTATGGATTGTATTCATTGGCAGCTAGGGAAATATTCGGAATGCTCTCAAACTCCCCCCTGGTGTACGGGCATGCGGAAAAAACTCTATCTCGATTTACGTAGTGTTAGCTGAGATTGAACACGAGTTATCTCATTTCAAAAAGCACAGTTTTATTTTTAAGAAAGGTAATAGACCGCATACTCTCACGCTCTTTTAAATCGCATAAAATAAGGTAAACTTGCAAAGGGCTATTGTAAGATTTTTTAATATCTAGCTCATACTATTGCCTTCAGAGAAGAGACTCCAGAGATAATGGATTATGATAACGGATTATTTGCAAGCATTGCAAGAAAAAATCTATGAAACTCTCAGGAATCCATTTAAAAGTGCAAGCAGGAAACAGAAGCTCTATACTGATCTCTAGTTGCTTATTAGCGTTTGGAATCAAATTTCTCTAATTAGTCTAATCAGGTTTCAGGCTTAGGTTTCTTTCATGCATTGTAAATGTAGATTTACCTACATATTTTGATGTGAAATTAAGTCTTATTATTCACAGTCATAGAGAAAGCGAAGTAGTTGAATGAGATATTATTATACTTATATTTTTGTAATCCTGTGTAATTATTAAAATTGGGGCAAAATTTCATTCTTAATTATATAACTAAAAAATTGCAAACATCACACTATCGTCAATTAAGGGAATTAAAACAGAGTGCAATAATGATACTAAAAATATAATATTAAAAATTTTAAAATAAAAACATGCTAAGAAATTCTTTTCTGAATTTAAAGAACTAAGTACATGCATCACTAACATACTTCTAACAATTGAACAAAAATTTATGATTTATGTGTATCCATTTATTTCAATAAAATCTATTTTAAAAACAAAGTCATATCATAATTTCTTTAAATTCATTGAATGCCCTAAATTCCCTTATTTCCATAGTCCTATAGCGGATAAATTCTATTATTTCTATTCCAATCTGAATATTTTTTTATTTCTTTCAAATATCAGCACCAATAATAAAAGAAAATTTTTATTTTCAATAAGAAATAACATTTTTAGTTAAAACTATACCATTACCCAATTCATATAAATCGGATAATGCTTACAAATAAACTTCAATTGTTTATTAGGATTTTTTTTTCTTGTTCTCGATTGATTTAATTTCTAAAAGACGGCAATAAGCCCAAATGTTATATGCTTCCAACAATTTTTAAAGGTAACAATCTTGTTGACCTTGTATTATTCTTGAAATATACATGGATCATAAGTTATTTCAAAAAACCTCTGAAAATAATTACCTCTATTTCATTGCTATATTTGTAAGTATCACTCAGTGGTACAAGTGGGAGTAAATACTTTACGAAACTTGAGGGATTTTTCATATCTTTCATAAAGTATGTGTTAATAATTTATGATTCAACAATCACTATCTGATGCAAAAAAGTAGAAATGTCATCTTTAACTGTACTTTTGCTTGATTGTTCAAAAATTATTTTCTTTCTACTTTGTGCCATGCCAACAAAAGAAAATGCAATTTTGCTTTTCGTCTTAGTATTTCAGTTTCCTCATTTAATTTTTTTAACAGATTAGGGAAAATTACTATTACCAAACGCTTGTTTGCTAAATAAGGATATAAAATACTGTAATTATCAGATTATTAAAGAATATATAAGTGAATTGTATTTTAAGAGATCATTTATATTCATCTAATTTCGATACCCGCGCATTAAACAGTAAATGTGATAAAAAATTTACATTTGAAAAAATTCTTGAGGTTATTTTTTAAGACGAAATTGCGTTATATTGATATTTCTCATGTGATACATTTTTATAGTTTACTAGTAAAACTTTAAAAATTCCAATTAAAATTTTCAGTAATAGAACACATAAATTATGTCGTAATTATGTCATATAATTTAAAAAAAACTCTTTTTGTAAACTATAAATATATGATTTCTCAAACTTTAAAAAGTTTTGCTTGTCAATCTAAATTAAGACAAAAAAAGTTCATTTATTGCATTAAAATCTAGAAAATTTTCATTTTATGTTTTTCAGTGTTGTATTTTAAATAACTATTTGAACCATTTGAAAAACCAAAATTTGTTTTGAAAAATTTGTTTTGTTTATATTTTAACATCATTCTTAATCATTCTTTTGCTGTCAGAAGATGAGGAGAATATATGATCAGAAAGATTAGAAAGAATAAACATGGAAGACAAAAAAATTAAAATATATATGATTGATCTTGCAAAAAATATCTCGTCTTTTGATTATTGCATAAGATTATTTTCCATGAAAAATATTGACTTTATTTTTATTGCTATCAGAACTGACTGTTAATGTTTTTTTTCTCTCTCACTATGCCACTCTCTCTTTAACATATAAGTCTGTAGTCATTAGTAGACTTTTTATTAATTAAAGAGAGGTGTAAAAATGTCAATATTCTACTTTTCAGTTCTACTGCTGTTCGTGGATTTGCCTCCCACATCGGATGTGGGTGTTTGTAGAGGTTAGAAATTTACTTTAAATCATATGATTCTCGTAGAATTAACCTTGACGTGCAACAATAGACTGTAGGAGAATAAGCAAAATAATCAAACCATAATGGCGTAGCAATATTTACTTGAACAACAGAGTATCTTGACATAATCTAATGCGGGTTCTTAGATTGAAAATAGCGTCTAAATTATAATGGAAAATAAAAAATCAATAACAGAAACAAAGAATTGAAATGTTTTCAGAAACATCATATTATATAGATTTCAGTTTCATTTATTTTAAATTTTAAAAGCGTAATAACATACCGTCATATTGAGACAAATTCCTTTCCATTGCAGGAAATAGATCCAAAAATACTAGAATGTGAATGATTTAGTAATTTCGAAAATACCTTTTCTTTTTTCAGCGTGTTCTACAATCAGAAATTGTGAGACAGTAAATGTAATACTAGAAACAAAAAAGCCTTTACCATTGAAATGAAATGTTTTAAAATAAAGAAACAGAAAACAATACAATAAAATTCCTGTTTATACGTGATATTGTTAAAGAAAATGTTTAAAGCACACACACAAATATTTTTCAATTGTTTTGTGATCTACTATTTTATTGCCCATGTAATTCTGTCCGTTCAATAACAAAATAATAAAATGTTATGAAAGATGCATAAATATATTTATGATAAACATTTTTATCCAGAAGTAAAATTTAAAGGATAAATTTTTCCAATGAAAAAGACTTCATTTATATCTCGAATTATTTATCTAACGCGATTTAAAACATTCTACATTGTGAAACCTAAATTACCTACTTCTAAAAATATTAATGATCTCAAAAATTCTATACAGTATATTATTTTTATAAATGCTCAAATTTTTCTTACTGAATAAGCAATGAAAGTTTAAATCTTATGTTGGAAATAGAGCAAAAGCTGAAACAGTTTCCATCATTATTTTTCATACAAAAAAGAATAATAAAAATAAATTTTTAACTGTACATTAGTCAAAAAAACAACTACAAAAAATAGAACAAAAACT
Source organism: Latrodectus hesperus (assembly GCA_037975125.1). Taxonomy (NCBI): domain Eukaryota; kingdom Metazoa; phylum Arthropoda; class Arachnida; order Araneae; family Theridiidae; genus Latrodectus; species Latrodectus hesperus. Next base: position 100,298,817 of record CM075851.1, read on the forward strand.
ATAAATTTCGAAATCCATACGATTGCTGATACACCATATAATATTGTATTATTTTCCTAATTTAAATGTTTAAAATACATAAAAAAACTGCAGTATACTGATAAAGTAATTACTATTCTTTGCACTAATTTTCGACTATCATCTTACTTAAATTAAGTCTTCTTTCATTTTAGTTAGATAGTCTCCATGGTTTTTCTAATAAAAAATAAAATAGCAGTAGTGAAAGCTTTCCATCAACACTTATATGCACTTAAAAGAAACAGACAAGATCATAGCAGTTAGGAAAAAAACTCAATTCCCAAATCTCCTCAGGTTTTGCACTGTTTTTAAAACAAAGAAATACAACAAATAACAAAAAAAAATCACATTTTAAAAAGTGACGCGCTTGCCTTAGCGCGAAATCGGTTTCACTTTAATTAGAGGCTTGGCGAAAAATCGAGAACCAGGGAATCTCCCGAAACAAAAATAAATCACAAGGGCGAGATAAGGGGTTTTCAAGATGAGGAAAAAAATAAGTGGAAAAGTGGAAAAAAATATCAAAAAATGTAAAAAAAGGAGAAAAGAAATCAGGAACTTGTAGAAAGAAACCCTTCTAAAAAGGGAAACAAAAGAAGACAGATTACTTAACGTGGAAGAGAATAGAGCGGAAATGTCAAGAGCCGTTGGTTCAAAGCAAGAGAAAAAAAAATCGCCAAATAACAGAAGGGTAAAACGTGTTTGAGAAGAACAACTACCAAAGAAGTGAGTAAAAAAGAGAGCCGAGAAATTACTTTTGGCTGGTAAAAATTTCGGAAGGAAGCTCTTAATTACTTGGAGTTCCGGTCTTGAAGTGGTTCTTTCATACCCTGATCGATGGATGGGTAGGTTTTTCGATCAGAGTAGATTACTAGTTACCGCAAAATCGCACCGTAAACCAGTCAAGGCTCCTAAAAGTTATGGGGCAATAGGTTCACATTATCGAAACAATCGGCAATAAAACACTGGCATGCTAGTCATTGTTCAGACCGTAATTGAATGACGGAATTACGGTGTCCATTGTGGATATTTTTAAAATGAAGTTGATTGCCAATCCCTTTTAACAATTTTTTATTAAATATTTAATGATAAATTTTTTTGAAGGTTATTGCGGAAGTTATAAAATGCTTAAAGTTTCGAGTAATGTATTTCAATTTTGAAGTCAATAGTAACTGAAAATAGATATTCATTTAGAAAATAACCCTTTATTTAAAATAAATAAAGATAGGATTTTTCACTTTCTTAATACATTAGAAATGTTTAAACGGTATGCTTGCCTAGAAATTGTTAAAAATATATAAAGCAAGAAAATGTTCTAATATACTTCTGTGCCTACCACGCTTTGATGAGTTTCTTTGCATAAATATTTCAAAATAAAGTTTTGTTGAAAAAAAGATAATACCATATAGTTATTAAAATAAATTTTTAACATACGGCTGGCAAGTTTACAAAATTGAATAATTGGTACAGGATTACTATTTACATTATTATGCTTATATTATTATATAACTTAAAATGCTCATTTCTACAACTATAGTTTTAATAAAATATGTTATAAATGATAATTTAAAAAATAGATTTTTTTCTTACGTCTGAATGGAATAATGAGTTTTGAAGATAAATATGGAATATTTTTTGACTGCTTGAAGGGGAATGAAGATTGTGTGTATTTATATTTGAAATGAATATCAGTAATACATGTCTAGAAAAGAAAAGAACACTATCTCAACTCAATTTTTAAGTTATCTTAAATAATTGAAAATTTCCATACGCTGAAATTTAGCGAAAACAATTTAAATATCGTTAACATAAAATAATATCTTCTTTTTCATCATTAAATTAAAAACGCATTTTGATTTATTTAAAAACATTCTTCACCAAAGTGAAACACATTTTGTTCTTGTAGTATTATTAGTGAAATATTCCTGTTTGCTATGCGTTTCTTCAATAACATTACGAGTTTTACATATTTTAGATCCAGAATTAACGTTAAAACATCAGCTCTTACGATTTATCTCATAAATATGTTAATGTAAACTAAAGGTAGAGCAGACAGAAAAGATTTTAAATTCTTTATTTTACAGTTTATGCGTCATTAAAATTATTAAATGATTTTCACAGGATAAAAATAATAAAATAGCATTCGCATATTTAAACATATATATCAACAACCAGGGAGGAAAAATAAGCAATAGTTTGTTAATGTGTATCCTATTTTAATACGCATTAAAGTAAATGCAGTAAAATAAGATCTACGTAAATGATCATCGCATGAACAACACATTTTGTCAGTTGACACTGGCAAGTGAATCAACATAAGCACTCATATAATCGTAAAATATTCCACTTAGTAGATGGCAATTATATATATATATATATATATATATATATATATATATATATATATATATATATATATATATATATATATATATATACATATATATATATATAAATATATATATATAAATATATATATATATGTATATATATAAATATAAATATATATATATATATATATATATATATATATATATATATATATATATATATATATATATATATATATATATATATATATATATATATATATATATATATATATATATATATATACATATATATATATATATATATATATATATATATATATATATATATATATATATATATATATATATATATATATATATATATATATATATATATATATATATATATATATATATATATATATATATATATATATATATATATATATATATATATATATACATATATATATATATATATATATATATATACATATATATATATATATATATATATATATATATATATATATATATATATATACATATATATATATATATATATATATATATATATATATATATATATATATATATATATATATATATATATATATATATATATATAATGATTTTGAGGTATTTTTATGCTAAGGAATTATAGTTAAAATATTCAGGCATTATATTTCCACAAACAATAAATCATAAGCAATAATGAAATATACTTTAATTAAAATCTAGACTGTGCTTAACGTAAAGAACGCAAATGCTATCTGTACTTTAAACCATTAATTTTAATTAAAACTCTTTAAAGAAATAATTCTCTCGGATAAAGTGTAAATTAATCCCTTCATAGTTTAAAAATTCCAACCAAACAAACAAATCTTGTTAATGATTAATATTAAAAAATTTTTACCACTCATTAAGAAATCAAAGGTATGAACATACTCAATGAGCTGATAAAATAAGAATGAAATGCGATTAATGGTTGTGGAAGTTTCAATTTTAAACAAGCCTTATAAAACTATAATTTATGCAAAAGTAAAAGGTGATACATATTCTTTTACTGAAAAAAAAATACTTCGAAACCGGATATAGGTTTGAGTTAATTGCTCTTAGTAACAGCGCTATCATTCGTTAGAATATTAATGAAAGAGGTAAAACGATAAATGGCTATATGATGAATAGCTATTAACGCTATATTGGAGCAAATATATGAACGCTGTTATTAATTCAAAAGCTAACATAATGTATAAATGATTAGCCATGGAAACGAGATATTCCACTTAATAAAGGGTAACTATGTGATCATTCTATACTATCATCGTTAAGCTTTAAGAGAGACGATGTATCGGGGCACTCAGATAACAGAGGAAATTTTGTTTTCTTTCAAAACTCATTTTCAATTATTGTGAAACAGGGTTCATAAAAATATTTTTGATTAATTTGAAGCTTTAAGTTAATGGATTAAATGTTAGATTTTTACTGATTTGTTATGGTAAACTTCTCATGAAGTAATGTCTTTTTATTTTTTATTACACATATAAGGTTATTTAAAACATGTAAGACATATTTAAATATGATAGCCGTTTTTAGAGATAAAACAATTACCACAATAATACGTAGATATTTTTTCATTTGTATCATAGACTTTTTTTTGCCTTAATAAAATTTGATGAATCAGTTCAGGAAATTTATTACCTCAGTAACACGTATACTTGCATTTAAACCGAATTTAAAAATAAAAAAATTGACGTTGAAAGGCATATTATAATCATTTTTTATTTATTTATAGAAATTAAAAAGCTTTTATTTATTATTTTGACTAAAAATTTTACGTAATAGTTATTCTTCTTTTATTCAAATAAAGCTTCTTGAAATATATAGCGCCAAGAAGCCATTCCTTGTTAGTAAAAGGTACCATTTTCCAAGCCAACATTAAATCATCGTGAATTAGAATGTCAACTAAGAAGAGATGAAGTGAAAAACTGAATATAAGCAGAAAAAGAGCTTTGTAGTTTCTAGTTGATCATTTATAAATGGATAATTGCTCCTTAACTTATTAGAGTTTTCATTAGATTTTACATAACAAGTGTTTTAATACAGATAAACATTTCGTAAGGTAAAACTTTTTTCTAATTAAATTATTTTATAATTAATGTTATAATTAATGATACAGGAACAATTAATTTAAAAATTTGTCATTATTTGACAATCATTTTGCCATAACTTGAAAATCTAGGAATTTATTTTTTTAAATGGATTCCGAACAACTCTAAACATGCATGATCAAGATGGATTCGATTCCAGTTTCAGGTTTATAAGTTTGTAATATCTCAAAATTATTTTGAGCTGTAGATATCAATCTATCAAAAAGATACTGTAAAAAACAAACTGAGAACCTAGGAAACTGTTTTCAGTTTTTTCAGAGCACTAATCCCATGCCCATAATAACATTTTTGCATAAGTATCCTGTGATGTTTACATTAGAAGTTGTTGATTAAGCTCTGATGTATATGTTTATCCATGGGTTTTGACACTCTAAATGATTACTTTAAAAAACACTTCAACATGAATAGTACAATTATCTCTTAATGAAAAGATTTACCGATTAACTACTAAAATTTAAAAAAAATCATCAATCTAAGTTTTTCAACAATAAAATAAAAGTAAAAATATCAAGTGAAAAAACATAGTAAAATGTGTGAAAATAAGTTTTCAAAATCTGTATAAAGGTTCAGCTTGAAAACGGGATTTTGAATGATTACTGCTTATGGAACCATTTTAGGCATCAGCTAATTGTTTGTAAAATCATGAGTGCACGTAATTAGAAGGTTCGTAAATAGGAGTCTATTTTGTAATTCTGAATTTGTAAGTAAAAATTATATATTTTCTTAAATTTATAAAAATTTTAATTTTATAAGAGGAATATTTCTGAGAAAGCCATCGTAAAATATAAAAATAGCTCATGAAACGTTATATATATATATATATATATATATATATATATATATATATATATATATATATATTTATATATAGCGAAAATTTATATATAATTCCTCAATTCACTATAGTCATAATTATACACTTTTTATAATAAATTGTTTGCCTACAGTGAATAATGTTTACCTTTATCTCCTCTCATACAAGCAACAATTATTCTTCATTACGTTTTTGAATAATATATAAATTGGTATACATTCTTCTTTAACATTTAAATCACTTGAAATTTACAAATAATTATAATCAACTATATAATGAAATCTATATACTTTTTAATAAAATCAAAACTTTGGTAGATTGCTACTTATGTGAGAATGTTTGTGATCTAATTTATGTTTGTAAAAAGAGTTAATTAATATTACTTTATATATCTTGGAGGAAATGTGAAAACTTAATGAAATATTTCTATTTTACACAATAAAAATTCATAATAAACATTAAGAATTCACATATTCAAATATTAATCTCCTCAGTTGAAATAAATTATAATAAACATTCAGTGGCCTTACAATAAACAAAATATCCCATATTTAATATTTATTTTATACAATTTAATATTTTTTAAGAAATTCAGTAAATTCTTCACTTTAAGAAAATTGAATTTTGAAGTGAAAAGTAATGTTTTTGCTTTCTATTGAAAACATATTATATATTTCTTTACATATTTAAAAGTAAAATTTACTTCAGTATAAAATAAAATCACTTAATTACGCATTATATTAAATATCTGCTCAAAAATGAAATTCATCTCAGAATGAAATAAGAATTTACATAATAAACTATTAATGGTATAGTAATATGAATCAAGAAATTAAATTTAAAATATTAACTTCTATCATTAATTTATATAAAAAATCATTTTTAAGTCACAAAATTTATCTATTTCTCAAATTTTTCTGTTTCTCAAATAAATAAATAGTATAATTAAATCACTTTTTTCTGGGAAAACGTACTGTTTGCTTACGATTATATAAAATAATACCGAAGAAAAAAAAAGCAATTATTATATCAATACAAAAAAAGCAATATGCAATATTTTAATTTACATATAAGAGAGAAACTTTGGTATTAGGAATAATTAACCGTTAAGTACATAATCAATATAGTACAATATGTAAAATGCAGTGCGTGAAATATGTAGAAAAAATTGCCAGTCATAAAATATAATTTACTCTATAAATATTAACTTTATTTTTTTAAATCTATTAAGACTGCATCTTTTATCTCCAAACTTGTTCTAGTTTAAAAGCAAACCAAACTTAATTTTAATTTGAGAGTTTTGAAATATTATATTCATATTTTCCTATACTTAATTATTATGAGCCACAGTTTAATATAAAATATCAGCTTCCTTTTTCAACCTATTAATAAATATTTTTTCGATTGAATCAATAAATATGTGACAAGTTTTCGCCGAAAATTGATTCAGCTCATTGGCGTCTCAAAATCTTGCCATGGCGATCAAAAATGTCATTCAAGTGAGCTTTAGGATAATTTTTTACGCCAAAAAGGAAGAGGAATAAAAAGTAATGTCACGAATAGTTTATACTGGGGGATAAAAATAATGTTAACCATTTTCTTAAATGATGGATGAGTTCAAAAGTCGGATGTTGAGCTTCTTGAAGACGTCGGTTATGATGGAGAATCCCATACCAAACTCTTTTTCTTTCCATTTCCGGGCAGCAACCATGACACTGCCCAGGAAAACCTATTCAGTGTAGGTACATAAACTTAGCAGAACTTTTTTTGCTTTCTGTGGCAGGTTAAGTGTCTTTTATTTTCTTGAGTGTAAAAGAGTAAATTAAATTTTTTTTCTTTTCATGCGGCTCTACATCTTTCAGATTCTAAAGATAAATAAATTGTTTGTTTTGTAAAAGATAAATGTACCACTATATATTTTGTTTAATTAAAATTTACTCAATTGAATTTCACAAATGATTTATTTGCAGGTTGAATATTTTAGTCTTATAGGTAAGGGAAAGATAAAATGTGTAATTAAATGTCTTTTTCATTTTAAAAAAATAATAAAAATACGATTGTTTTTCTTAATTACTCATATTTTTACTAATTATTTACTTATTAATAGTACTTTTTATGTAAAATATTATATGGATTTACTAAAGCAGTAATTCAAACATTATTTTGTGCAATATTTGATAAAACATTGCTGCTTTACCTTTAATTATTCTTGATATATGATATATTCTTCGTTTAAATATTTAATGATTTTATTTAATCAATAAATATTTAATAAAATGTACATTTGAGAAATTATAATTTAAAGAATAACTTATTATAAAAATGAATGTTTTTTTTATGATATAAATTTTAAAAGTAAAGCCGTTTTCCTCTCATAAAAACTATTTCAAATTCAAATTAGTTTTCCTAGCACAAATATAATAATAAGTAACCAATTTAAAGTGTCGAGAAAAAGACAAAGTTTTTGAACAAATGAAAAATGATTTACAATATTTTTAATTTTTAGAAATGATCTAAAAATGTTAAAACATGCCCTAAAATGTAGTTGAAACTGAAAGTAATAAAAAATTTACATTTATCTATATTAATTATTTTTATCAACAATAAAAAAATTTTCACACACTGAACCTAATAATAAGAGTAAAAATTAAATATAAATATTTAGAGATTCAAAAGATAGTTTCAACAAAATGAATGCTTATATCAATAATATAAAGATTCTTATTAATCTATTAGTCATAAATACTAATGAAAAAAGTCAATTTTTTACTTTTATCAAAATTTTATTATTGAGAGACTAAAGTCAATCTAATTATTTCAATTATATTTTAAAGTAATTCATTAATTATCTTTTGTAAATGAAGCTAATGGCATGTAAGCCATTTTTAATAATATTTTCAGGATTTCTATAAAAACAACAGTTGAATGTTAAGAAAAAATGCAAAAATAAATTTCAACTACAATTATAAAGTCTGATGAGTAAATTCAAAAATGTATTTAAAATATAATAGAAATCATGATTTTCTTAAGCTATAGATTTTCACTGCAGTTATAAATATTAGAAACTGTTTCAATTTTTGTAAATTATTTAACATAAAGTGTCAACATTGAATAAAAATAAAATAATGATGTTTTTACTGAATAGATAAAAATATTGTTTGCGTAAAAAATATAATACCAGTCGCAATTTATTGCACTTAAAATATCACTGGAAAACATGTTATCTCACTAATCAATTATAATGAAAAATATTATGAATAATTTTGCATAAAATTATATTTTGTAACAACTTACCGAATACATATATACATATCAAGTCTTGTATAATTTTAAATTCCGGTATTACAACTCAAATCTGAAAGAGAAAAAAAAATATCATGTAATTATTTTATGTAGAAATATTAATGAAAGATTATTTCTCATAAGAAAAATTTAAATTTTTAGCAGAAATAAATTAATTTCAATTAATATTTATTGAAAAATATGAGATTTAACATAAATTTCATTATTCATTGAAATAATTAATATTCTAATACATTCAAATTTTATATCAGAGCTTAGGAACAGATTATATAAAGTCAAAACATAACCAATTTTTATATATATTAATGAAGATTTTGGAAATGGATTTCAAATTTATCTCCAATTTCTTAAAAAGTACTACTTAACTTAATTTTAAATTATCTTAATTTGTGTAATAAATTATAAATACTTAGTAAGAGTTTGGAATAGTTTTTTATTCATAATTATTCATTATTAAAATTTAATCCTATAAGAAACAATTAGAAGATATATAAGAATCTAATTATTTTAAAATTATTTGCAAATTATTATGATTAATTAATACTTTTAGTGCAAAAACAATGCATAAACATCAGTTTTAAATGAAGTAATCAACTATTATTAAAGTCTAAATGATCTAATTTAATTTAGCAACTATACATCGAAATAATATAACAGTTTCTATAATAAAGAATACTCATTTTTTATCTGAAACAAATCTGGGGGAACAGAAAGATAAAAACATTACTAAATAAACATAATATTTCAATAGTTTAAATTTTATTAAAAAATAAAGTAAATGCAAATGTAAACTCATGAAAAATTTGAATAAAATAAATTAAAAATTGGATACATTTTATTACGAATTTCAAATATTAGATATACTAAACCATTTCATAGTTTATATGCAAAGCATATTTTGTACTTTATAGTTTGTTTTATATTGAAATATTACTCAGACAACGTGTTATTTACCAATACTTAATCAGTATGAGTGTGATGAATCTCTAACAATGATTTGTAATAAAATATGTGTGAATATTCAAAGCAAACTAATACAATAAACCGATATTACATCCAGATTGATAATCTTACTTCAATCAATTAGTATAGCTATGTGAAATAATACGATTCTTCATATATATTCTTCGCCCATTTTTTCCAGAAACTTTAATGACATTTACGATAAAATTCCCACATTTTTGACAAAATACGCATTTTTATGTCAAAGCTTAAGACCGCTGAATAAATTGCAGTTTGAATAGGAAAATTCATTTGAAATCATATTGAGTCAAATATATAAACCTACAAACAATTAAGTTCGCCAAGCACGATGTTAAAAATGCTGAAAATCTACAAATAATTGCTTTCAATCTATCAAACCTAGCATTTAAATATTCATTTTCACATAAATTAAGTGAACATTTCGTGTTACAGGAAAAACAAAATTATATATGTTCCGTGAAATCACTAAGTAGGGCAAATTAATTATCTAGCTAATTAGATTTAACTAGCTTTTTAATATGTAAGAAATTCCAGTTATTTTAAGAACTCCCAGTATAAAAATGATTCATATACAGTAAGGATTTTCAATATTATGCCAATCTTAATTTGTCGGAAACTATTGATAGTTTTTCGTGCTCAACAAAATTATGCAACATTATTTAACGTTGAATAGTATAAAAAATTTTATCAATCGAAATTTTTAAGATAATATAATTTAATAAAAAAGTGTACTTTATAGTAAGAAGATACTTTTTCCTCAAACAGTTTTAATAGTTAATATTAATATTTTTATTTAATTGTTATGTTTATCTATAGTTCATTCTTTCATTTTTCTATACAAGAGGAAATTCAATATTTAGTGTTGAAGGAATTTAAAAAAACAAAATATATTTTCAATATTTTCAAAACCCAGATATTTGATTATACACATTTTTACATTTAACTCATTTTTAGAACGATTTCGGGGCCGTTTAATTAATATTTAAAATACAAAGACTATTTTTTTAAATGTTCGATCTTTTTTCTGGACTATAAGTCTGCATCGTAATTCCAATGATAGAAGAGCTTTTCGTAAAATTTCCAGGGGTATTGCTTTCCATATCTCTTCCACTACTTTCCAGAGTCCATCTATCGTGGTGGGTTTGCGTTTAGAAAGAGCTCTTTTTAACAGATCAAAGGCACAATAGTCCATAGTTGAAACTTCAGGGGACTTTACAGGAATATGTTGAAAAGGTATATATGCAATACCTGTATTAGTCTTCATTTTTTTCAAGGAATGCAGTGATGGCTTTTCAAATAATAACATAAATATTTTTTACATTGCAAAACTTAAAAGTTAAAACTTTTACATTTCCATTATCTTTTGTTTTGCTTAAAACTTTTGTTTCAACATAAATAATTATTTCAGCTTATTATTTAGCATGAATCGTTTCTGTGATATACTTTTATATTACTGAATAAATATAAATATACTTAAATATACTTAATAATATATATATACTTAATAATATATATACTTAATAATATATATATATATACTTAATAATATATATTATAAATATACTTAATAAATATACTTTTTATATTACTGAAAATTATTTCATTAAATCTTCTTTATCAAGAACATATATAATTGTTACTTTTTTCTCAATAATAATGGAACTTATTTTAACTAAAAAAGGCTTAATTAAATTTAATTTTAACACTGAATTTGACATAAAGGTTTTCCCTGTAATATTTTCTATTCCCCAGGTTAAATAATCTGGTTCAAAGTGCTGCAATAACATAAAGATATATTTCACTTGTGGATTTACTTTCATCCACTTTAAGCTAGAGCAAATTTTAAAATAGCCGGATAAAGCCAGGGCTTGGGAGTTATTTAATGAAGTCCGGCGGGACAGATCCAATTAAGCGCCACTCTGGGACAACACGAGCGACGTTCCTTTGGAAGACAAATGATAGAGCAGCACACGTGGCAATCGAATTGGAGAGTCACAAATCTCATTTCGAATCTTATTAAGTCTGCCAGCGCTAGATGCAAATGGAATAATTTCGATTGGCTAACTCTTCGCTAGCATGCATTTCGATTTAGCGCTTGACTAAAATGAAGGAAAAAATTTTTATTCGTTTTTTTTCTCCTCGTATTATATGAATGGATGGCTTAAATATCAGTGAAATGTTTGAAAGATAAATTAAAAACATTTGTCTACTTTATATTTACAATACTAAGTTTTCCTTGGCCTCACTTAGTGATTTTATTGGCAAAAATTCAATAATTTACTAAGCGTTCAAATAAAGATCTCTATTAAGAAAGAAAAAAATAGTTTTTCCAATTTTTAGATAAGTTTCAAAGAATTAAGAATCGCACGTTTGAATAGTAATTTTTATTCAAATTGCAAATGAAATAAAATTTTTATCAAATTTAACAAGTTCTTGTTTACCGTATGTATAAAGGATAAAGAATAACACGTGACAATTATTGTTATACCGTTCCTAGATACTGATATTTTGGCACAAGTGCCGTATAATCCATGATTCCAAGTTCTGAATTTTTTTGGCAATGAAGAAATGTACCCAAGATGACGTATCGTGACCTGCGCAATGACGTAAATACTAGGGTTACCAAAATAAAATTTTCTGCATATAATTCTTACAGGTCTCCATATGTATGACGTAATAAAAACGAGGTTGCCAGATAAATATGAAAATCCGCCAAAAAATAGCCAATTTCAGAATTTAGAATCATGGATTATATGGCACCTGTACCGATATTTTTTGTAAGATTTTCTGAGGTAGACGATCCAGAATCAAATGGAAAACAACAGTTAAATTTTAACCATTACAGTTATTGTGATAAAAATTCCAAAATTTTTCGGACAACATCTACTTTTATCATTAGAATCTGAACTTCCAAACGCTATCTATAAAGAGCATTGGATGGTATGTTCAGAAAGAAAACCATCGGCACAAGAGAGACTATTAATTAAAGAAAAAGTCAGTGGTATACTTATTAGGGCATGATATTTTTTAATGATGTCAATGTTCCCTTTGAATCTTCAGTTGTGACTATATTGTTGAGGCTTGTGTGCAGTAAAAGATATACGTGACATCTTACATGAAAGTGGAGCATATGCGATCGATATCAACATGATTGACTTTTCTTTATTATTGAGACTGTTGCTGCAAATGTTTCTATCAAACTATCTGTTCTTGAAAATCTAAAAACAAAAAAGGAAATGTACCCAGCACTTCATGCTTACTGTACTTTTTAAAAGATTTTGCACAGTGTTCTCTAACTTTTTCCAAATTGATTCCATTATACCACAATTTGAAAGCTAGTTGCAGTGAATTAAAATTAGATTATGTGATTATATTCCTGATCCTTTTCAGAAAGATTATAGCTGGAATTTTATCTATAGATAAGACTTTTTTCTTCATTAACTGCTAAAGGGGTTTCCAAGAACTGCTTATACAGGGCAGACAGTATCACAAAGAGCTTGTTAAAAGTCCATTGAGAGAAAGAAAAATGACTATTTGGTGTGGTACTACAGGATATTTCATACTGAGTCCTTCCTTTTTTATGAAGTTCCTGCCTATGGTTCAAATAAAATTGTATAATTATGAATGAATACTATCGAATGTTGATACGATTTCCAAATTGGAGGAGCGAAATGTTCTATCTGTCATCATTTGGATGTAAAATGGCACTCTTCTACATAATGAGTCTTAAACACTTTTTCAACATTTAAAATGCTGCAGCATGAAAGTTTGATGATAGAGTTATTTTTCTTCATTTAACGTTTCAGTGGCTTCAAAAATATTTCCTCAATCTTATTCCAGATGATTTCTTGCTGTACAAAATCCAATGCTCGAAGTTTTAACCAGCAAATTGAATCTGATTTTAGAAAAAACTCATTTCATTTAGCAAGATGCATATTTCAATACATCCATCAGCTACCACAGGCAAAATATCATTGTTCATTAAAAATAATACGTGAAAATTCACTTAACTGCTGAAACTGTTTCCCATTTCGTTGCTACTTTGATTTCATTAGTTGTTTCCTCCTTATTTTTAATCTGTCTAGCTCTGAAAATTTTGGAGTATGGATATTGTTGGAAAGATGCTAGTGATATTTTTGCTATGGAGTGCATTCCAGTAAAAAATGCATTGCCATTCAAAATTTTATCACTGTAACTGATATTGTTACAGTTTAATTTTAATTTTTCATATGATTCATGTGGGTCTTAAAATACCTTACCTTTCTGTAAATCAAACAATTGGAAGTGGTTCATGAATAAGGAAATTTACATGCATATAAAGTTGTACTATATAATTAATGTTTTAATTTTAAGCAAAGTAAATTGTAAGCAAATGTAAATAATTTTCCATTTAATATTGAAGAAAAGGAGAAGATAAAATTTATAAAATAATGTAAAGTGAAGATAAGCGTTAAACATACAAACTCTTATCTTTTTATACTTAAACAGGAATATCATATTTGAATATATTTTCAATGTCAGTGTTGAAAATAACAAAAACACAAACATTCACTTCACCAGTAGTGTTTATCAAAATTTTTACTATTACACTTTCTGTAAAAAGATACTTGTAAAGATAAAATTATAATATTCAAAAAATATATATTTTAATATGATAATAATTAACAAAATATTTGTGAAGTAACTGTTTACTATATTGATGTATACCTATTTTTGCCTATGATTTTTAAAGCTTTTTGATATTCCACGAATATTTACTTATGAATTTATTTAATCATCTTGCTCTTATAAATATTAGTTGAAAAGCTTTTAATATCTTCCTTCTCAATCACAGCTTTCGAAAGTTTCGTCAAATATTTTATTTTCTAATGGGGAACACAGACTTCTCTCTCCTTGGTTTATCTCGCTTCTTCTTCCTCTTATGGCTTAACCTAAGATGGTGTAAGATTAAAACAATGTTATACGGAGCACAAATCGATCTTAATTATTAAAACTTTGTTAACGAACCTGAACATTTCTATTCTCTCCTCCATTAACCGCAGACGCTCGACGCTAAATTCATAATTAGGAGATGTTGCCATCAGTTTTAATGAGGTTTTCTTAGAAAGGAACATGCTTCCACTCAAATCGATCCGTTTTCTTCTATTATTAAAACATAATTCTTAAGCAGGGGCTCTTCCACTTGAGGATAGTAATATAAACTCGAGTAATGAGCGAAGGTCATTATTATTGACTGGCAAGAAGAATGGTGAGTTTGATTAAAGGTGGCTCCCCTAAATATTTTCATTTTTCATTGGAATTATGATTTGTTTTAAATGAGAAGCTCATAATAGTATCTGAATAATTATATCAAGTCTCATAAAAACTCTGAAACTACAAATAAAGATCAAGTTATTGTGTCATAAGAATCATTAACTCTAGCATGGACCTCTTTGTTCAGGAAAGTTTATTGTAATTTTATTTATATAATTAATCTTATTTGTTGCTTTAACCAAAATATAACATCAATATTAAGTACTTGAATATCCAAGAATAGTGAAGATATATAGAATGTAGCAGATTTTCCTTGAACCTCTGAGTGATTATTAAAATTTGTATGAAGTTTTATGAAAACATCAGATGAGGTTTTCATTAATTCGCGTTAAAAATAATACACTCGAATAAAAGCGTTTTAGTTATTATGATATTATAACAACTCTTTATGAATAGTGTCATGTAGATCTGTTATAATATCTTAATAACCAAACATTTTTATTCACGTTTATTTATTTTTTTAGTAAAATTAATGCCAGTTTATTTATAATTTTGTTTAATGAAAAATCAACGCAAAAAGTTGAAAATTAAATATTTTAAGTATTCAAATTATTCAATAATTAATCACTTAACAGGCATAGCACTTCAAGAAATATACTTATTTACTTTTATTTTTTCACATTCACATAAATAATATTAAAAAATATTTCAACGAACCTCAGTTATTTGAAGTAATTTTTTAAGTATTTATATACAATTTTCATATCTTGTTGTTTAGTAATGTATTTTACAATACGTTTAACAGAGGAAAACTTTTTTACATAAAAAATCAAGTAAATATTAATTTCAAAAACTTTCATTTCTTTCAACGTAAATTATTTAGTCCAATAATCTTAGTTATTTCAATTATTTCCTCCTAGATAAGTTATTTATAAGCATCAATAAAGCCACATACCTTAGTCTCGAAAAACTTATTTTCAACGAATTTTTTGTTCATTTACATTAAATAATTAATTATGTAGTTGAAAAATTAATGAATAAGAATATCACTTTTTATTTTAAGCATTATTGTGGTTATCGATACTTCATTTTGAATATTACATCTTGTCATTCCTGAATATTCATTCTTGTACATTCATTTTGACAAAAGTTATTCAAAAATTATAAATATATTTCATAACAACTGAAATGTTGCATCAACTTGATTTCTTTTTCTTGTTAAAATTACAACAAAATTTTTATGCAATTTTTACATCCACCACTGCTATATTTTTATATACTAATGTTGTTTTTGATAAAACTGAGGAGCTACGTACAAATAAAATTGTTTTACGAATACCCTACATTATTTAATTTATTACAGAAATACACAAAATGTCAATAAAAGTCTTAGGAGCAAATTTAACATCAATAGATATTTCTATTTTCATTATGCAACTAATTACCTGCATTCCATTTAAATCATTTTTCATCTGGCTTAGTTAATATATAGTAAAGACGCTTCACATACCATGGGACTTTCTTAAGTTTTATTTTACCTGAAGTGAATAAGTGCTTAAATTTTTGGGGAGTATTTCTTCATTAATTATTCTATTAAATAATTTTTCAAGACATATCTAAACGAGCAAAAATCCATAAATTAAATTTATAACTTCCGTCTGAAATTTCAGCTTAAACTTGAAAAATATGAAATTGTACATTTTATTACATAAGCGTTTACACATTACCAAGTCACTTAATTAATCAAGTCTCAAAATTATGTTTCCCACAAAAGGAATTATCACATATAGATTAGCTAAAACAAATTGAATGAGGAGGAGAATGCTTAGAAACTCCTTTTACGTATGAAATTACGATACATTAAAGTATTTCGTTACTTCATATAACTTTCGTAAGATCTAACAAACACATTCATAGGATCCCATATCAGCGTTAATTATATTTCAAACTAATTAGAAATGGAGCAATCAAAATTTCGAAATAAAACTTGGTTTTTTTTGTTAAAGTTAACCAGAAACATATATTCTGATATTAGTTTTATTTCCGTTTTCACTTCAACACTCGACACAAAAATTCGATGGACAAACACAATAAGAATTTTATTTGGTTTCTGTGTAGAAGCTTTGACAAGAGTTGTGGCAATAATATTTAATTTCTGGTAACCCTGAGGTATTTTCAGCACTTTAACTAATACAGTTTTAGGGTTTCCATTTTGTTATTCCCATTTTGGCTCCTATCTTGCAGTCGAAAATATCACCAAGAAATCAAAGGTACCCGTAAGAAAAATTTTATATTTTATTTTTATAACTCTGGGCATCAACAAACAAAATAAAACAAATACTGATTTCATTTAATACGAATACAAAACTGTAACCATTATTTTTATTAACATTACATAAGACGAGAAATAGATTTAAAATTGTTAGATGCATATGTATTAAATTTAATTTCCTAATTTTGTAAAACAAGTATTCATAAACAACTAAAACAGCATATTTGGTCGAAAAAGAATGGAAAAATAATTTTGATTACATAAATAATGTATAAAATTATATCTTGAAATATATTCATAATAATTATATATATATATATATATATATATATATATATATATATATATATATATATATATATATATATATATATATATATATATATATATATATATATATATATATATACATACATACATATATATATATATATATATATATATATATATATATATATATATATATATATATATATATATATATATATATATATATATATATATATATATATATATATGAAACAAGTTTGTAAAATACACATAATGTTCGTTATATTGTAGATATTATTTGTTATACATTTTCTCACACTTATGCAATAAAACGAGTAACTAATTTTAAAAAATATGGTTTCAACTTTCAGCACATTACTTCTAGAAGAGTTTTAAATTTTTGATAGTGATTGGTCAAAAGCATATAGATATTCGTATTAATCCATAAAAAACGTGACATATAACATATAAATTATGGTTTATTAACAGAAATCGTCACATTTAATAATGTTATTACTTTCATCGATATTTTAAGTACATTGCCCGACATTGAAAATGCAATACCAAGGACGAGTTGCCAGAAAGTGACGAAATTCGGCAAACGGAGAGAGACACCAACAAACAATAAGTTATCTGCATTTCAAAATAATATGCATAATACAGAGCGAGAACAGGGTCAAGTCAGTAGACTGTAGGACCATCAAAGAGGACATAACATGAAGCAACACGTCAAGGCACAGAGTCAGTGACAGTGCGGATGGCGTCCTGAGGAATGGCTATCGATTCCCTATCAACCATTTGCCAAAAAGTGTCTTCTAAAGAAAGCAGTGGCAGGGTCAGCAAATGACGTCCAACCATATCCCAAATGCGTTCGATTGGTGAGAGATCTGGAGAGCACGGTTGGCAGGGAAGTAACTGTACAACTTTCAGGGCATGTTGGCTGATGCGAGCAATGTGCGCTCGGGAATTATCATACTAATAAAGAGTATTGTCCACCCCCTGAAGACAAGGGAGTGTTACTGGCCATAGCACATCGTGCACGTAACATTAGGCTGTCATATTGCAGTGAATACGAACTAGAGGTGACTTGGAATTGTACGAAATGATGTCCCAAATCACGATGCCACGTTGTCGCATGACGGGACGTTCCACAATTGCTTCAGGAGTGGACCTGTTTCCACTTCGATGCCACAGTCTTAAGCGGGTACTATCACTGAATAAACAGAAATGTGACTCATCTAGGAAGATAATCCTGTTCCTATTTCGATGTCCACATGCCTCTAATCCGGCACCATTCCAGACGTTAGTGTCTATGTAGTCAATGGTAGACTTCTTAATGGACGCCTTGAGTGCAAGCTACTTGCCCCTAATCGACGGCAAGTGCTTCTGCTCAATATAGTAGAATCCAGGGTGTCTTGCAGAGGCAGTAGAATTTAGGTAGGCGTGCTTTGGGAGACCACCACCACCTCCCGACCGTCGCGTCGATCATACTAATACATACATATGAGTGCTGACATTATTCTGAATGAACCTGTACCCCGAAAATATTCCACAGTTCTTCGTTCCAACCATCTTCACCCCATCCAATGCACTGGGGAGGCGTCCAGGTGTCTGTTAGCAGCGATTTGAGGTAAGGACCAACCTGCCTTTCTCAGTTCGCATTCCCCTGGTAAATTCATCTGTCAGCTAGAACTGACTCCATCAACGATGGCCTGGAATTCTCTGCAATTACAAGCGTCCTTTGCAACAAGAACAAACTTTCAACGATAATTTTCCAGGCAGCAATAACGGCGAGAATATTGCCCACTCTTCCGCAATTTCTCAGCTTATATCTTATATTACGTGCACTAGAACTGCGCAATTTATTGCATAATTTGGAAAGGTGCGTCTTCTCTGAAATTCGCATAATTTTATAACTACTCCTTCTTCGTATTGCATTTTCAATGTCCGGCAGTGCGTTTCTTCGAACACTACTTCCTATCATGCTTATCTACTAAGCAATTCATACAAATTGTCTTTTCTTCAATATTGAAAAAAATGGCATCCGCATACTCTGATCACTTTATACATATTTTCCTCAAGTGGAAAAAATAAAATAATAATTTTCTTATTATCGTTATTTCATTAATATGCATTTTCCATTAAGTGTATAGTGCAACTTAACAATTTGAAACCATTCGCTCAATACCCTGGTTTATTTACTATAATTATTCTATAATTTAATTTTAACTAATTTATAATCTTACTAATTTTATCTCTAAATTTGTATGTTAAAAATGCTTTCATGGAACAACTAAAGTATAAGGCATAACGACAATCAAAATTTAAAAGCTGCAAAATTATTTTGTAGCAAATAATTAAACTAGTGATTATATATATATATATATATATATATATATATATATATATATATATATATATATATATATATATATATATATATACATACGAGTCTATATATATATATATAAATATATATATGTTGTTGTTGTTCTTGCTAATGACACTTGGACAAGCCAAGCTCGCTATGCCTTGGCTATGCGAATTTAAGTCAATTGGGAGCGTCTTTCGTTTATTCAGAGCACCATGAAGGTGAAATACGACTTTTGCTCTTCAAATCCTCCGATAGATATCAGCACCAGAGGATCTACTCCCTCAATTTTGGTATTGATCTAAAGGGGGAGTAAATTTTTCCAGACCATATTGCACCCATGGTAACTGCTGCGACCACAGGACTTTCGATTTCACAGATTTAACGATATATATACGTAAAATTTTTAACTAATTTTAGATTTTTATTAATATATAAAAAACAATGTTGTTCAAAGGATCATCTTTAAATATTTGAAATTTTGATTAGCCATTTATTTCTCTTTACAAAAAAAAAGTACTTTAGTTACTGGATATTGGTTTCAGAAATACAAATATTATTAAGTTGTTAATTTATTTAAAAATATGCAAGCCTTATTTAAAGTACCTGTCATATAAATTAATTAAATATACTGACATTCAAAATTAATACATAAGAATTATTTCAATAAATGATTTGGTAATTTGTTTGCAAAATACATGTAAAGCATGTAAAGTACATGTTTGCAAAATACATAAAATACAGCAAAATACATATTTCTATAAATTTTTAAAAAAACATAAATAATTTATAAAATATAATCAACTTTGCGAAAATGTTAAAATAAAATATTTAACAAAATATTCTTAAAACTATTTTTATTTGCCAAACATTTAAGAAGTTTAAGTACAAAAAGAAAAATTTGAAGAATTTTAAATCATTTCTTTTGAATTTAAACTCTGGGATGAATAAGGAATCTTTGCTCAAATCGTTGAGAACTTATCAAAGTTTTGAATTGAATATATTCAAGTGTAAAAGGAATAAATTATCCATAGCTTCACCTGAATGCAAACCATTTTTCCTCGCTTTAAAATATCAATTTCAAACTATTTCTCACAAACCCATAAGAAAAGAAGATATTTTAAAATTGAATATTACTAAGTAAATTCCTCACCATTCGGAGAGAAATTCTGAAATATGCAAAGCGATTGAAAACTTCTCACAAAATATCCTTAATTCGAGATAAGGTACATAAGGTTACCAAATTCGTTGAAATATCATAAAAACTTTCCCAAAGATATCCTCAAAACCACACTGGTGGTAAATATATCTATATCTATTCATTTTCAATTCATCTCAACTTTGGATTTTCTATTCGAATTCATTGGCGCGAGATAATATACCGCTTCAGAAATATCTTTGGAGAAAATACGCCAACTTTTTCTTTTGAGAGTGAAGTCCTACCGTTTACCGTTCATGCGAGTACTGGATGGAATGATATTTTTATGGAATTCTAGGACCCTTCACAGATTTTGAATTTCGGCTCTTTTACTAAAGCTGCTGCGATTTCATGAGCAAATACATCTAAAAATTTTTATTTCTACTGAAAATCACATGTTAAAGTTATCTTTGAATTGTAAAGAGGTTGACATACTTAGGAATGTTTAATGGTTTCTTCATACATAAATTTCATTGACAGTTATACTTTAAAATTCATGTACACCAGTTCATAATGTTAATAAATCAAACAGAAATCTCCAAAACACAAAATATATAACAATTTGTCTCTTGATTTTAGGAAATCAATGTATGTTGATAAACTTTATGATAAATTACTATTAACACAAAGACATTTTTTAAAAATATTTTATAATTAAAAATTTCCCATTCAAATGATTTTAAATATTTCTTTGAAAAATGATTGAAATACAGAAAACAACCATATCTTCAATGAAGGAAAACTTATTCCATTTGTTGTTATTGTTACTAATCTCAGGATAATCTAGTAGAGCTAGACAATCCGCATGAATCCGAAAATATCTAAAAAATCTAAAAAAATATGAGGATCAGGCAGGACCTTGTCCTTGCTAAAATTTAAACACACCAAAATATGAGGAGGTGAAGCCATGTCAACTGTGTACCAATGGCACTCCGGGTATATTTTTGACCCAGATTAAAAATAAGGGCTCTAGTGTGGTCACTTGTGGCCTATTCTTAAAATTATATTGAATTTTTTTATTAAAGGGGGATTTAAGTTTAATTATTAACAATATAGTGTTAAAACTCTTATACAAATATCAGAAACCTTGATGAAAAATGCAATAATCTGTTTCAATTTAACAACATAAATCTTGTCCAGAACTCTACATAAAGCTGATGTCAGATGACATTATTATATATTACAAAAGAAGTTTTTTGCAGTAATATATATAGAAAATAAACTTCCAATATCAGCTGATGAATTATAGTTTTTTCTGCTATTATATCTTTGAGTGATATCAGCAAAAATAATATTTACTTATTTGGAAATCCTGTGTCACTTCTGACCAAGTTTCATAATTATATAATTCCTCAAAATTTTACTCTTTTTGTATATATAATTAAAATTAAGACTGATTTTAATGTGTGTAATTTAAAATCAAAATGTCATTGAAATAAATATTTGAAAAAATATTTAGGAATAATACGGAGACTATATATATCCTCTTTTATCCTCAACTTAAGTTTAAAGATTATTCACATTTTTAACGCAACTTACTTCAATAGTAATCATAAAATTATAAGATAATCTTTGGGAATCTTTTGTTTTGACATTAAAGTTTACATCTTGTCAAATTAATAATTATTTTGTAACATTATTACTTAGCATCAAAATGACAAATTGCTTCTGTTTGCTTTTGTCAAATTAACTTACAATATTTAAAAACATTTTCTTAAATCATGAGATGGAAATTTCATTAACATTTTGCTGATAATTTGAGGAAAAAATTTATATGCATGTGTGTTAGAGTAAAATAATTTATCTTTCTCAATGCTTGCAAGTCATACTTATATATATCCTGATAACAACCGAATCACTTGATGTAAACAGGATATATAGACTATTCAACGCTAACATAAAATTCAAAATCATAAAAATAATAAGCTAAGTCAATGCGATATAAGAATTTGCATCTAAAATCTCATTTTCAATTATCATCATTATAAATGAGTTATTCACACTTTTAAATTGCAGAAGTTTGAACTTAGGACTATTTCTTATAGTAAATATCTATAAACATTTAGAGGTACTTTGAGCTGTATGGTCAATAGATATGTCTTTCCATTTTTTAATGCCACTTAATTCTGAGTCATGTTAAATTGATAAACTCGATATACTCTTCGAATGTGAAATAAACATGGCACATTTATTTTAATATTATAATTTTAATATCCAAACAATCAGCGACAATTGTGAATTACTTGATTTCTTTTTAATATAGATGGAATTAATAAGATTTTAAATTGCAGTTAACTGAGTAAGTTCAAAATAAATCACAGGACATAAAAAGTATCATTTAATAAGCTACTTAAAAGATAGAAGTTAATGAAATTTAAATATATATATATATATATATATATATATATATATATATATATATATATATATATATATATATATATATATATATATGATCATGATTGTTCTCAGAATAATGTTTCCAGCTTACTTACAAAGTGAAAAGGTTAAAGGCGCTCAATTATTTCTAAGTAAATTAAGCCCTTATTTTCCAAATATATGTTCTTCAGTTAGCTAGTAAACAGTATTAAAATTAATTTCACCCCTCAAAATTTATTACTACTCCAGTCACTTTAAATAAAATCAATTTTTCTAAGAGTTAAGGAATTAATATTGCCTTAACTTAGAATGTTAAATGCTGGTTGGCACCATAATAATTTACAGTTTTAAAGATGTTAATCTAATTTTCTTCGTAAACTAAACCAAAATAAAAAATTAATAAATTATAGATAGCACACCAAAAAAAGAGATGTGTAAAAAATGATTTATTGAAACTGTCACATATTCTCCTCTTTAACATAATACAAATTACTTAACATAGAAGATAAATCAATTTTATAAATTTCAATGTACCGAGAAATGTTTAAAATTCTTTAAGTTTCGACAATGTGAAATGCTACACAACACACAAATAGTAAATAAAAATTAAATCAATTTAAAAAGTAATTAAATTTAGGTAAAAAAACAGAAAGAAATATATTCGACATTTATAGCACAGTGTGTGTTTACATTTTCTACAAAAAGTCTTCATTATTCAACATAGGCAATACAAACGCTCACATTTGCATTAAGATTTTATATACTATGTAACAATTCAAAAATAGCAGAACTTTCTTATTTAAGTAACTAAAATAAATACTAATGATTAGTGTGAGAAGTAGATTAAATACTACAACATATTTAAATTATAAATATCCCATCATTAAAAATAGAAATTTCTAAGTTCATTAAAATTATAAAATTAAATTTGCAATTAATCGATGCATTTTAACTGCTTTTCATCTTCCTTATTGTTATTATAAAATGCATAACTGTAAGTTCGCGTTAATGGCCATGGAACAGATGCAAATATTACTTTTTAAAACATTAAAGTCTGAAAATTAATCATTCCAGATTTGATTTCTGACTGAAAGAATATGTGAAATTTTATTGTGAAGAAAGTAAAGATAAAATGAAAATGTTTATCATTAATAAGATTAAATGTTAACTTTTCATAGGAAGTCTTTCACGTATATAAAATATTATTCCTATTTTAAAACAAAAAATTTTATTCTTACTTAAAATTGACCTTTCCTTTACAAAAAAGTAAAAAATAATTATTATAAAAGAGAAAATTTATTGGTGTTGTTAAGATCAAAATGTTATTTTTTTTTTTTCAAATTAAGTTTTATTTTTATTTTCCTAGCGTAAGTGCAAATGAAAAACATACTAATATTTTTAGACTACGTAGAGATCAGAAATTTATTTTTAACTTTATTTTTGTTTAATATTGAGAAATATATAAATTTTTGTATTATAAATAAGTCATTTCAAATCAGAAACAAATAAAATAAGCTCAAACTAGAACTAATATAAGTGCATTTTTCAATATACTTTTAAGGTCCAGTTTATGAAATTCTGAATCCCTGTTTTTATAAGTTAACCGTTGTGTAAAATTTCAATAGAAAAAGCAAATTACAATTTCCTATTATTGGAAGATATAAAAAATAATTATAATTAAAAACCTTTAAGAAAACGAAAAGGATTAATAATTAATAATTTAAATATTAATGATTTAAAATATATTACATTTAAATTTAGTGCTGTTATTTTTAATCACAAATGTCTTTGAAAATATTTTGCACGATTAACATAATTTTATATTGATATTTTTAGAATTTATAAAAAATCAAGAACTATATCTTAGATTTATCAATATTACAATTACATTTTATTAATTTTAGGAAATAAAATATTTCTAAATTATTTGTAGCTAACGATATTTTTTGGATTAAAATGACAAAACAAATCAAATACATATCATTTTGAGTTTAACAAAGATTTAAAAAATGAAATCTTTATAAAAGTAAGAAAAAAATTCTCTTTTTTTAAAATGAATGAATCAATTTTGTTAGCGCAAAATTTTACTTTAAGAATAAAGAAGAAAAATCTTTGCAAAGTACCTTCCGGTCATTAAATAAGATTTTACCTTTGACGTATTGAAATAATGATAGAATTAATCGAATATGGTATCATAAAATATTTTATGTATGCTTAATCTACGAACATAAAATAAACGATTAAGAATATTTTTTAAAAAAAAGTTTGCGTGAAATTTTATATTGGGATATTTTATTTCAAATCCTATGGAGCATCAAGGACTCTTTGGTTTAATTTTCCTTTCAAAACTGTAGTGCATACAAGCTCAATTGCAAATAAATACACAATTATAAATAAGCTTTCTCAACTTTATAAATAAATTTCTCATAAATAGTATTACAAAAAAAATTCCGTCAACAGCTTAAAAGATTTTTGTTGCGACAAAACATTATAAAATTACTCTTTTAAATAAATCCTTATGTTCTATTTACTAATAGTTAGGTACATTAAACCATTTGCAAATTTACCATCCTTTCTCAGAATTTAGATTCTTTAATCATAAAGCATCTAGGAAGATTGTTTTTGATAAAGAAAGGAAATTTTATCTTTATAATTTCGATGTATAATATCATAAAATATTTAAATCTTTTTAACTTCACATTATTTTATCTATTTAAATTTATAACAGCCTTTTAATTTTATAAATAATTTTCTATGACGTAAAACAATGTTTGCTTTAATGGAACTGAATTAAACTTGTGCTTATATATATATATATATATATATATATATATATATATATATATATAAAAATAGTCTTTATATTTAAACTAATTAAATGGCTTAATATATATATATATATATATATATATATATATATATATATATATATATCCATATATACATATATATATATATATATATATATATATATATATATATATATATATATATATATATATATATATATATATATATATATATATATATATATATATATATATATATATATATATGTATGTATCCACTTTACACTCAATTGATTTTCAATTATTTGATTTATTTTATAGCACTAAATGATTTCTATTGTAATAGGATATATACTTTCCAAGTTTAGATAGTCAAAAAGGGATAGAAAACTGCCATCAAAAATGATTCATATATGAATGTCAAAATGAAATTAATAAATAAATAAAAACAAAGAATAAATTTCTTGGCCTTTTTATTTTTTGGAAGTGATTTATTCTCTAATTGCAATTTCTAACTACAGCTCATTATTGTTCTGTAATTGCCAAGTAATTAAATTTATGTTTATTTCCCTATAATATGCCTTCATATGTATAATTTCAATAGTGGTATTCAGTGAAAAAATAACTTTATTTGCAGAGTTTCCTTTTAATTTACTCTATAAAATTACCCTTAATTACTATTTAATTGCGAAAAAATACTGTGAAAAATATCATGCTTTATTTATTTTACCACAGCAAATGTATCTCGGTTGTTAAATCATTTACGTAGGTGATTTTCCAAAAATACATTTACTGAATGAAAGCATTAGATTACATATATCAAATGGAATAATTATTCTAATAAACATTTCTTTAATTCTAAATTTGATAATGATGATCAATATTAAAAGAAATTTATTGATAGATTTTCACGAAATGTAATCAATTTTATTTTTTCTGAAAATATTAAAAAATTATCAGCTTTACAAAATTATTTAACTTAGATATTAAGAAGATAAAGCTAAGTTGTTTTAATCTACGTGAGTATATTTTATCATCTTAAAAAATATTCTTTGATAAATAAAAGATAAATTATAAAAATATAAAGATAAATCATGATACTGCTCCCCCAATTGTTTCATAAATTCGTGGCCGTTGTTATAAATGATTTGCAATTACTTTCCACGCATCTCATAAAGATTTATCAGTTTTTATAGTGTTTACTTTGCACCGAGAGAAAACTTGATGCGGGCACGCGAGGTATTACAAGCCATCGCTTACCAACAAATAAAAACTAAACATTCAGTAATTTAAGACCTTCAGATTTATAATCTCGGGAAATATGGAGCGCAAATTTACTCTTCCATTCTCGGCACGAGTCTTCAAAATCTTTTGAGTTAAAAGTAAATAAGGATGAAAAAAAGAGAGTGAACTCTCTAATCATAAGGATCATGTTTGCAGAAGAAAAAGATGCAGCGATGTTCCAAAGACGTGCGAGCCATATTTATTAAAGATGAAAAATTTCTTCATAGATATTTGCCCTTTAGATAACAAATCATTTTCTGATATCCAGCCGATGATTCGAACATTTAAACCGAAATATATTTTTACTTTCTATAAATTTTATTTTTATTTCTCTTTCTCGGGATGGCAGCGAGCCGAGAACTTTTTGGATTTTTACGACCGCGATAAAATGAAGTTAACGGTCCAACGAACGGTTTTTACGTTTCTGAAATTGATTTTTTTTTTACCCTTCTACAGAAGATCTTTATTCATAGGCATCGTAAAACACCAATGATATTGGAAGAAAAACTTTCTGAATAAAATCTCTATAGTCTGCTGGAGAAAAGAACGTTCCGAATAAGTTGCTCCGAGGGAACGTTCGTAGGAGTTTTCTTTAAGGAAAACATACTCAACTAAAAATGAAAGAATGTGAAGAGGCTTAGTCATCAAAGGGCTATCAACTGTTATTACTTGTAAATATGAGTGGAAGTGCACTTATGAACAAAACTCTTAAGTTCTATGACTTTTATATTGGTCGAATGGAATCGATTTCTGAACAATGTAAATAACTTCCCTGAAATAAAGAAATTCCCTCTAAAAATTTTTAATTCCTCACTTTAAACTTTGAATTCTGATTTAAATGTAAGAAAAAAATTGCAGAATTGAATAGAGTTCAGCGGTATGATTTTGTAAAAACAATATTTAAGTGAATTTTTTTGCAATATAAAAAAGAACAATTTGATGTATGAAAATAGGGGAAAACAGGTATTTATATTTTTATTTCTTAAATCTATTGTAACAGTATAGCAATGGTAAAACAATGTAGTTTAAC
Organism: Latrodectus hesperus; assembly: GCA_037975125.1. NCBI lineage: Eukaryota > Metazoa > Arthropoda > Arachnida > Araneae > Theridiidae > Latrodectus > Latrodectus hesperus. The sequence continues at coordinate 100,327,262 of CM075851.1, forward strand.
TTCTAACAGAGCTATTTATTAGCTATTTAACTTAAATTCTAATTTATAATCTCTATTAAAAGTAAGCTTCCACTCAAGATATAGTAAACTAGTACAAAAAATATTAATAAAATTTATAGAGTTGAACATTTTTCAATAGATTTCCTCAACAGAAGGTGAAAATTGAACTGATTATTTTAATTTTCACTGCAGATGATGAAAATATTGAACTTTTAATTTAATTTTCTCAACAGATGATAAAAATTGAAATGTTTAATCAGTTAATTTTATTTTATCAGAATATATATATCCCCTTTCAGAATTTAGTTCATCAAATTAACTTACAGTAAAATAGATTCCTGAAATTATTAAGAAATTTTCATATTGTACAAACCAAATATAATGTATAAATAAGAAAATTATAAAAATCATAAATATTTTTAACGGAAAGTGTGAAAATTAATAATGCAGCCAGATTGTTATAAGCATTCTTAAATTCGTTAATTTTCACTTTAAATCACAAATCTACATAAAGCATTCTCTTATTTGTCATCTTTCAAATGCGAAACAATATTTTTTTCGACTCAATAGTTTAAGTTTTCAGCAAACTATAATGAATTTATAAAATAAAATCAATTTTATAAAAAATACTTTAATTTTATTAAATTATAAATATATATTTCATACAAATTAAATATTTTCTTTAGATAATTTAAAGAGAATTGAAATTTAAAATAAATGAAGCTGTGATCATATGCAATTCTGTTATTTTGTACACAATTGATTGATTTTTACAATATGGTAAGTACTTATAAAAATATGCATTTAAATTTGCCAAACCAATAAAAATATAAAGGATTTCTCTTTGGAATAATAAATAACGAGTTTTAAATCTCATTAAGGGGTTAAAAGCACATTCTGAAATTTTTTTAAATGTAATTCACTGAAACAACCCCTCTGAAATTTACAGCAATTGTAAAAATTATTTAAATTAAAATCACATTTTCTGCGGAATTTTACATACAGATTTCTTGATGAATTGTTTATTCTACGAAAAAATTTAAGCTACAGAAAAAAGAATTTCCCAAACTTATTTTCCTTTTATATTTTCGTAAATAGGAAGGCAGTTAACCTTTTTTATTACTGCATAAGCCACAGATGTTATAAATTATGCAAGGAAAATACATTTGTTTTCTCGATTAATTCCAGATTATGCCTTTTTAAGAGGCTTAAATATACAAATAATTGGCAAGAGAATAATGCCACTTTATCACTTCCAAATGCCAAACCTGATTGTAAAGGGACGAAAAAAAGATATTTTTTTCTTTTTGCAAACTTTTGGCAATAAACCAAAATGTTAAACAAAGTAAACATCATTATTTTTAGCTTTTTCTAATCACACGATATAAATAAGAACTAAATTCTTTAGAATGTGTGTGTGTGAAAAGATAAGGCAAAACAAGATACAACTTATTATGATTTATTAATTTTCAACCTAAAAAACCAGTAAGCTAAATTACCCGTTAAATTAATTAAATAACTTATTTATATTATTTGACAAAGAACAACACCGGATTACAAAAATGTGAACCAAATCAAACAAAAAGTTTATAAATGCTAAAATTCTTATACAGTTCACTTTAAGACACATTTTTACCATAGATAGAGCTACCATAGTTAAATTAGTCAAATATCTTGAATAAAAATGTAATTGGCTTATAAAAAATCAATGTATAAATAACAAAAAATTAATTCCAATAAGGAATTATATTTTCTTCTTTTTTATACAAAAAATAAAACAATTAAATTAAATTTTCGTACATGTATGGAATGTGATTACGTGCAATTACATATTCTGCGTCTGATACATTTGGTTTCTTTATATTGGCTTTCCTCAAAAACAGATGCCAGTTTTAGAATTATTGAGTTTCATTTAAATCAACTCTCTGATAGAACTAGATATCCTAACAAATAATAAGCAAATGATTACATATATGATTTTTCACACTCTCTACAATCATTCTATAACTCATTTTAAAACTTAATGAACACTTAATAAAAATGCTTTAAAATAAAAGCATTTTCTGATTGACAGATATTAGAGTGTTTAACATTCATATTAATATTTAAATGAATGTTAATATTAAACGTTAAAAAAGATACATATATTTTCTGCAATATATTAAAATTGAATAACAGCAAAAAAAACTAAAACATACTTCAGATAGTTGAATATTTATAAGAAACACTTCCTGATTTATAAAAATCAATGCGGCGAACATTGCAATATCTGCAACAAATTTAATGTTTTATTATATTTCAAATAGCATGCCATCAACCTTCAAAGGTACATTTAAACTTACACAGGTAATGTTTACCTTTCAACTTTGTTTAAGATGCAATTCTAAAACATCACGAAAAATAGAAGATAAAATAATATAGGAAAACGCATTTTTCTAGAAAAACGCTTTTTTCCTTAAGAAAGTAGTGTTCCTAAAATAACATCAACCAATAATCCTTTAAAGTGTAAGTTTTCCATTTTTTTCCAAATGACGGCGCTTTTCAAAAGTGCGATTTGCTATTATTTTCTTCTGTTTGGGCAATATTTCTTCAACCTGTTTTATGGAGGTAGTTTAGAAAGGAGGCAAGTAATATAAATATGCAGAGCATCAGCACGTTATCTCACGAGGTGTTTTTTGTTTTATTTTACCTACTATTTTCTCGCCTACGTAGTTGTAGTTTTCGAATGTAAATATTTTATGACTATAGTTTCTTGTACTTCCATCATGTATCATTCTACCATTTTTTTATATGTTCTACTTCGCGCAGACTTTCTCTTTTTGGAAAACAAATTTGCATTCGTTTTTGACAATTTTTGCTGATTTAGTTTGTTTTTTGCTTAAAAATAAGAAAGAGTTTCTTAGAGCTTTATCTAATATTCATAACTACACTACTTTTCGTTGGATACAAACTTTCAGTTGTTTTTCCCGTGATAAACGCAGCAAAGTTGCTCTTTTTTTTCAGAAATGCATCACAGAAAATAGAGCAGAATATCTGAATTATGTGAGAGATTTCACAAAGAATAGCTATGCTAGAAATTTGCATTTAATTTCCTGATAGTATTACTTAACACCGTAAATTCCTCTTAAATTAGTCCGCATGGGCTAAAAAGTAGCTAACGGAAGATCAGCAATTCCGCATCTTTTATTATTCTAAACCAGTACATAATTTCAAAATTAAATAAGATTTTTTTGTTTCATTAAAATATACATAGAGCATATTATCACATAAAAATGTTACAATTATTTAACTGTTTCCACGATGATGAATTCCTTAATGATCAATTACACACCTGTTTGCAATAAACACTTAAATTAATTGTTATGTCTTCTTCCGATAATTTATTCATTCATATGTTCAATCATTTATATTACTCATTCACATTTCATATGGAAATCAATGACCAGTATCATTAATTTCAGTTAGAAGATCAATTGTGTTAATCATTGATTTTTTATTGATCTCAAGATATTCGTATTGGTAATTCTTATGAACGCTAATAACTTGTTTCTCCTATTTTAATGAGAGGGGGAAAAATATAAACCGTTTGTTAAACTTGAGTAAAATATTAAAGTTATTAATTAATCAGAGACAATTTATAGATATCAATCTCAAGCATTTACAAATAGTTTAAAGTAATGGATGCAACTGAAATCTATATTTATACGAAAGAACTGGCAATGACAGTTAAAGCGAAAAGTATAACTTCATAAAGCAATACGATGTTGTTGTTGTCGTGTACCAGCGAGGCTGACAATATGGGGTGCGCTGCTCCACTTTTCCAACTGAACTATATTTAGGTGTGGAGTCCGACTTACTCAGTACACACATGCCATAGGTACCCGTTTATAGGGTAGGCAACCATTCACAACACATTCGTACAATGAAAGGCCAAAGACTGAATAGATAGAGAGAGAAAGTACATCCATGACCGAACCGGGATGCGAACCCAGAAAGCAATACGATACTTTATTTATATAAAGTTGTACATTCAAATCAAATGCGATAGTTTATTTAATCATTTTGATGCATGAAGTTATTAAAAATCTGTACTGCTGTCAAATGTATAACTATTTTATCGAAAATTATATGTGAACAGTCAATAAATTCTTAATTTTTTGGAGAATATATCGTCATGATTTTCATAATTTAGTAAATTAACATTTAGTTCCAATTATACCAAGTGTAATATGACAGTTCATATTACAAACCACAGTTAAAGTTAACCTAAACAAACTTTTGACATGCAAAATCCCTTGTATTGAAGTATTTTGTATCCCAAAATTTTTGGATGCCAAAGATGTTTTGTCTTCCATATCCTGTCTAACGATTTAGCTTTTGCTTATCCATTCACCCTATTTGGAATTTTATCCCAAAAGAAATTATAAATCTTGGATTGTACTTTTTCTTATTGTTTCTAAAATTATTTCCAAATATATTCTTATTTCCTCTCAACCAGTTAGCTTTTAATGCACAAAATACAACTTTTTATAGTATTTTACACATTATTTATAAATATTCAAAATACAACTATTAATGTAGGGTAAATTATAGCATTTTCTGCATAACAGTTCTAAAAAATAGTTCTTGGCTTAAATTAAAAAAATTAAATGCATCTCAAATTCAAGCACAGCGTACTTGGATACTGAAGATTAGAGCTTCGACTTTCAGTTTAATAATTAAGGGATTCGACTCCAGTTTCAGACTGTTGTGACTCAAATTCTACTTTAGATTGTAGTTTTCGGTGAAACCTAGCCATTGTGTATATACATTGATCTAAAATGCTTATTATCAAAACTAATCAATCAATTAAATAAATGCTTGAGAATCATGCAAAAAATGCTTTTTAACAGACTTATCATAGTAGTTATTTTTAAAAATTGGCAAATTATCAATAGTGAATATGTTTTTGTGTTATATTCCACAGAAATATCGTTTTAAAATAAATAAGCATTCAACTACATCATTATGTAAGTAAAAAGGTTTCAATGTTATAAAAATGTATTTTATCTATTAAATAAAACTTAATGATAGTAAAAAAAATTTTAATTGTAAAATAATTAAAAATTACAATTCAATATGGTAAATAGTTCAGATTATTAACAAGACTTTGAGTAAATCACCAAGCTTTTCAATCAATTCATTGTTGACTATAAATTAAATTAATTTCTCTGATATCAATCAGAAATCTAATTTCACACCTTCTTAATTTACATTTTGCTTATTGCATCATTTCTATTTTTTCAATAAGTTCTCAAATTAAGACTTCAGTACAGTTTCACTTACTACAGTTTGCAGAGGTTTATTTACTTTCTAATTAACTTCCTTATCAAAGTCTCCTTCAATTAAAGTGGATACTCGAAGAACGTTTCCTACTTTTTACATCTGATTGTGCCTAATTGCTTATGAAGATAGCTGAGAATGAGAATTTATTTGCTGAATTTTTCATATTCATTCATTATATCCCATTCATTAGAGCTTTCAAGAAGCATATGCGAAACTTTTCAAATCTCTGGTTTTGAAGAAAAAAACTGTAAATGGAAAATTAAAAGGATAGCACATATGATGATTAATTACAGTGAGTTTTTATACAGAATATATCATTTCTCAGTTTTAAAAGATATCATTGATTTAAGTTCATGTCATTTAAATAACGAGCTTATAATTCCTCTTCATCGAAATCATTAATAAATAATCTTAACAATAAGCTTTCTATCACATACTATGTAAATTATTAAGAAAAAATTTACTTTTTTATGCAGGATTACTTATACAAAGCATGCTATAATGAGATATAAATAGTTTAAAGATGAATTTTATAAAAATTCACCACAGAAAAAATTTTTGTTCAAAATCGAAGGCTTTTAAAGTATTAATGGCACATTATCATTGTAAAACTAAATAAATCAATAATTTCCAAGTTGACTTTGTTGCTTAATGATGTTATTTATTTAATGATGTTTTAAAAAAATAGGGTAGACAATTTCTTATTCTTATTTTTTCTGAAGGAGAAAATTGGAATTTCATTCATTTACCGAGGCGAAAACCATTCTCTAATGTTCATTCTCAAAATTTTGTTTTTCAACAATATTAATAGTAGATCACACAATATTTTATTTACAAATGCTAAATTTTAAAATGCATTAGATACCATATATATATACATACGCATAATACTTATAAATATATATATATATATATATATAATATATATATATATATATATATATATATATATATATATATATATATATATATATATATAAATATATATATATATATATATATATATATATATATATATATATATATATATATATATAAATATATATATATATATATATATATATATATAAATATATATATATATATATAAATATATATATATAAATATATATATATATATATATATATATATATATATATATATATATATATATATATATATATATATATATATATATATATAAATATATATATATATATAAATATATATATATATATATATATATATAAATATATATATATATATATATATATATATATATATATATATATATATATATATATATATATATATATATATATATATATATATATATATATATATAAATATATATATATATATATATATATATATATATATATATATATATATATATATATATATATATATATATATAAATATATATATATATATAAATATATATATATATATATATATATATAAATATATATATATATATATATATATATATATATATATATATATACATATATAAATATATATATATATATATATATATATATATATATATATATATATATATATATATATATATATATATATATAATATATATATATATATATATAAATATAAATATATATATATATATAAATATATATATATATATATATATATATATATATATATATATATATATATATATATATATATATATATATATATATATATATATATATATATATATATATATATATATATATATATATATATAAAGAGAGAGATATGCAAAATATATTTAGAAATTTTTCCTAATATTATGAATAAATTAAAAACACCAATATAAGAAAGTTCATCAATAAGATAAACAAGTATGCTAATATACATGAGCATATTTGGATCTGTATTTACATTGGTTCATCAAAACGATCATTTGCTATAGATTATTAAAGAGCCATACTAAACCAAATAAAATATGTAATCTCTAATTTTTTTTCTTATTTTCAAAATATTGTCGCAAGTACTTTTGATGTAACTTTCACTGAATACTTTTTACAATTGAGTATATGAGTATCACAAGAATACACTTAAAGTATTCTCATTTATCTCTATTTCCTCTGTTGAATAAATCAGTTACTTTCGCTGAGTGATCATGAAAATTTGATTATATTTTTATATATTCCTATAAATAACGTCTAAATTATGGTAATAAATTCTTGACTATATATTATGTTCAATGTTTTCAAGGATAAAATAAAGAGAAAAATTTTCGATAAATATATAAACACTTCATAGTTAAGTAATTGATTTTTAGATTTTTGAAATAACAATATATATACATTTGATGCAATATAAACTTGAGTTAATTTCTAAAAGTAATAACCAAATAAGTAAAGCTTGATTCGCGCAGATATAAAAGTAAAACTTTAGTACTTTCTTTTCCTAAAAAAAAATTATTCAAAAGTTACTGATACAAATGATCTTGAAAATTCAAGTTTTACCAGTTTTTGTAAAGCAAACAAATAGATTATAAAGCCAAACAAAATATTCTCACACCGGGAACTTTACTTTAAAATGAAAGATATTTAACATTATGACCACTTTCATAGTAAATGAAACCTGTAACTCTGCCAATTATATCTGAGTGTAGTATATGGCTACATTTAATAACATATGGGAATTTCTTTAACTGGCGAGACAACCAAACTGAGCTTATAATTTTTTTTATTTTTTTTTTTACATTATTCCAAAAAGTTTAATACTTTATAACTTTTTATACTATTCTAAGACACAAAAATACACGTGCATTAAAAAATATTTTTCTGATTAACCTAATTTCAATGAATCTGATTCCGATTGCTAATTTAAAAAAGTTAATTTTAATATATTTATAAATATCCATTTTCAATGACATATGAATATTTTTAACACTATGTAAGAAATATTTTGTAATTATTAAATAATTTAAAATTAAGATAAGTTAAATTATTTCAAGTCCATCTATTACAATCTCTTTTAGAAAATCATGTGCAAAAATTATAAAAAAAATTATATATGAGCAAAAATTATAATTATATCAAAAATTATATGAATAATAATTTTTGATCGAAAACCAAACCAAAAATGGATCGAAAATATTTATATTACTAGATCCGTTCTTTATTTTAATAAATAAAAAACTTTGCATTTTTGCTGAATGTTTTCAATTTTATCAAAAACGAAAAATAATAATAAGTTTTGCAATAATATCCAAATATATCTTAGCTTTACCGTTTTTTTACAAAGACCACTTTCCTTATTTAAGATCTAAATAATCAAACAAACTATCTTATGAAAAAAGATAATTTGAATAAAATTTAATTGATTTAATTCTACGTTCAAGAAATTTGCATAAATTAACCAATTTAATGAAAAATTTAAATGAAAAATTATATTTGAATAAAAGAACTAACAAATTATTTTAAACTGCCATTATAATTCATACTAGCATAGTACATTATTAAGTCTAATACTTATTCAATTTTGAATTCATTACATAAAAGTTAAGACATAATAATTTTCTTGCGATTCTCCTATTCTTTTCACGGTGCGATAAATATTGTTTTTAATTGAGAACATTTTCTTTAAATAATGAAATTAAAACCTTAAATAAAAAATTTTATGAAGAAAAATGCTAAGTAAATCGTAAATAGATATTTTAGGGATATTATTGCGTGTTATTTTTCACAGAAAGCAAATTATCAAATAAATTATGCAGAAGTTGAAAGAGATGCGTAAAATCTATCAAACATTGGTCCCGCTATGGTTTATTATAATTTTACAGTATAGCTAATGGGGTTGAACACATTATGAGCTCTGTTTTCATCTCAATAGCTCATTAGATGAACACTTACCTCGAGCGTTTATACCTGTATACGTCAGAAAATTTATTTAAACCTTAAGCTATTGCGGAATTAAAGTATGTTGAAAAAAATGACTGCAAAATGATAAGCCACATTTTTAATAGGAAAAAACAATTAATTTTCAATTACTTAATCTAATATTGTTCACTTTGAGTTTTCTCCCGTATTCATAAATACAAATAGTATTTAAGATACAATTTCATTTAAGGCAAGTTCAAGAAGTGCGATAGATTCTGCAGACTCAACATTTGCTTGTTGATTCTTTTTCCCTTCTTTTTTCAAATTAAAACTTAATTCTTCCGTTCGCCGATACCGAAGATCCCCTGCCGCGATAAACTTCACTTCGGTCCATCAATTATGTCACATCATTGTGCGATAAGATGAGCATCCATCGATAAAGACATCAGTAGCAATATCGATTTCACTGCCAAAAGCCCGCAAAATTTTAATCGAGTTTTCAGGGCGAAACTTTTATGACGCGCATTATATGCAGGTGTTTTCGTCCCCTCCTCTATCATAATAAAAGTTCGAAATAAGTACTCGATAAAAGCTTCAGAATCAATACTTGGAGGCGTTTTTTGACGAGAAAACTCATTCCACGAACTGTTCACTGCGTAATTAAGTCAGCGTGCATTATGGGAAAATTTCTCGATTATGGCTCTACTCAAGTGATCTAAAAAGTTATTGAATACTTTCCATTCCCGTTGAATATAACACGAGATTTAATTCTGTATTCAAAAGCATAACTGTGTCTCGAAAAATATGTCTACAGTAAACACTTTATTTAGTCATAAACTGACAGCATAAATACAATCTCACTTTTAGTATTATAATAATAAAATTTTAAACAGAAAATAATTAATTCAGCTTCCATAAATGCTTGTCTGTTTATTATTAAATAATTAATTTGATCAATTCTCATCAAAAAGATTATTCTGCAAATTAATTACAGTTTTCTTAATTAAGAGCAATTTTTTTAAATTTATTTCAAAATCCTATTTTATTTCATCTAAGTGGCATTAGTCCAGTATTAGCTATTTTACATAATTTATTACAGAAGGATATGAAATATATGTGCACAAATAATATGTTAATAGTACAATAATCTATTATTAATAGTGGTCTATTAATAGTACAATACTCTCGATCAAATTTCAGTTCTGCCCAAAATTTCTTCGGTAGTAAATCAGCAAAAACTTTATTTATAAGCGATGAAATTATTCAATCCAGTATATATTCTAAATCTGAAAACTTGTCTGAGAAATTTAACATATATCAATATTCATGTCCTTAAAGATATTTGAATTAAGACTATTTGACAGTCAGACCTTGAAAACGACTTGAAAAAAATTTTAATCAATACTAAATATTACTCTTCTCCCAGTACGAATGTGAATGTTTAACTCAGAAATATTTCGTCATCAAGCAGATCTGTTTGGTGAATGGTTTGTGCTGTAGACTTCAACAGATCATCTTCTTCAGCTCCTATCTCAAATTGAATGTTGCTATGGTTTAATCAACAATTTAAGCCATTAGTCTCTGATGAATCAGCCATTTTATGCAAAAGTGTATATGAACGGCAATCAGTTAAATCTTTTTCAATTAACATTTCTTTGAATGGCAAAATTGGGCATATTATACCATTTGTTGCTTTCATAATCTGTGATCACAAACCAAAAGGCGCCAGCATTTAGTTATCATCAAAAATAATAAAATATTTTCTCCATTTCTTATACAAAATTCAATTTCTTTTCCATTTGCTTGGAACAAATTCCATATCCTTTACTGGGTTTATTAATTTTTAAATTTTCCGTTAGCGTTTATACTTCTTCGTATGAAAAGCTGTGTGAACCAGTTGTAAGTTTTTATCAACAATAAACTATCAATCGTAATTATTATAGACTAGGTATTTAATTTGAAAAAAATTGCTCGAATAAATATATTCCCTAAAGGTGCTACAGTTTGCTAAACTAAGTTTATCAAAAAATATTTGCATTTTTTATAAGTAAATAGAGAATCATCTATATTATGCTATTTAACTGTCATCTATATTAAAGCCCACATATATATAAACATTTATATCATTTACACTTAATTCATATAATTACGTTAAATATTAATTACAACCATATAATATTTTCATCTCCTAAAAAATATAATACTGCATCTTTTTTTCGTTATTATAAAAATCATGATTAAGTTTAGTTTAATGTTTCGTATGGAATGAAATTTAGATAGATGAAAGGCTTACTATGAATAATGTTTTATTGATTTTATTAAAGATACATGAAAAATTAAATTAATTTGCTTGAATGCGTAATAAGCTAAGCAGAATAATAATCCTTACTTTTATCTCAAATTTGTTTGCTATTCAGTTTTATCTGAAAGAAAAACAAAATGTTTTATATGTTCCGATTTTTACCTCTACTAATATTCAAATGAGGGTCATAACCTATACCAAATGCCAAACTCGATTTTCTGGATATTAATTTACCAATGAAGAAAAGTAACTATCGCAACCATGAAATACTTGATTTTTTTAAATAAAAAAGTGGAAATTATTGATTACCCTTATCCTCATAGGAAAATAACTGCCCAACAGCATCTGCGTCCGATAGAAAATCTATGATAGCGGCCGACCCACGAGTGACCGCACTTAAGCGAACATTGATAAATCGATAGAGCTTCCTTGCAGAGAATCGTTCCTCTTCGATTAACGATTAAAGCTCATCATCTTTCTCTTTCTACAAGAAGATGGGAGCAAGATTTCCTTGTAAGAAGCTTGATTTATAGCTCAGAAAAGTTGAGTAAGAAAAAAGATTCTGCTCTTTTTCATAAATTGACCAGTCCCAGGAAAAGAACTCGAACCAAATAAAAAGGTGAAAGTAAATTTGATTTTTCCAAACTTCTTAGAAAAAAAAATAACTATGGTTTGAAATTCGCTGTAGCTCCAAAATTTTTCAGATCGGTCCTCCCCAACATTAATCTCACTTCCCCTGACAGATGAGTCTGCATGGAGATAGATTATTTCATACTAGAAGAATTCTTTGATATTCTCAGAATATATTTTGTATTACCATTCAAATTCGGCTCTTTTTTGTTTATTTTTATTCATCATGGTTGATCGGAACCTGCCTTTCATTTTGTTCTCATAATGGTTTATTTTGTGCTTCAAAAAAGAGAAGCAGATTCACTGAGCAAGTGATTCTTTATTATAAAATACCTTCGAGAAAAGGTGACAAGGGCAAAGCCATAAATCTTGGCAAGAATGATAAAGGCTGTGGTCACATCTATCATCGCATCCTTAAAAATACTTAAATAATAGCGTAAATGGTAACCTTGTTGGATTTTCAAACCACGTCAGAGTTATTTTTTGTAAACAAAATGAATACACTAAATTTATTTTAAATAGTTTTTAAAAATATCTTGAATTTTTTAAATTTGTTAGTATTTAGCAAAATTAGAAATTATTTTTTAAGAAAAAATACCAAACATGCGATACACATTTTATTATCTTTATAATAAATTAATCAAGCAAAGCAATTAAATTATGAAAATGTTGTACAATTTTGCGAAAAGCAAGTACATAAAAATGTGCTCCATTTTATATTCCTCGAGTCTTAAGATTCATAAATTATGAAATCATTTTAAAGTTAAAATAATATTTTTTCTTGTGGTCCTATATTTTCTTAGAACATTTTTAATAAAAATAATTTATGCAACTTATAACTACCTGTGACTATTATAATGCATTAAGAAAGATTGCGTTCCTTTTAAATATTTCTTAAGCAATACTTAATTCAGAAGAAATGTATATATATATATATATATATATATATATATATATATATATATATATATATATATATATATATATATATATATATATGAATTCACAAAAAGTTTGTTTCTTTCATTATCTTGAAAATTTTATTAAAATTATATTTTCACAAAAATAGAAAGATGCCAAAAGAGCACAATTCTTTGGAATCAAATTTTGAATAAAATGAGACATTTTAAGTTATGTTTATAGCAATCGCTGATATTAATAAGTTTCTTGTAAATTTTAGAAAAAATTGATTTAACACTTTAATAAAATTTAAATTATGATTAAGTGATTTCATTCTATCCTAAGAAGATAAAAAAATAAAATAAGAAGATAAATGTAAAATTCATAAAAAAGGTATTTAGGTTTACATTATACTGGGAAATATTTTTATTATTATTATCTATTTTTTGAATCTCTATTTAAGAATTGAAAGAAAATTCTCATATAAATATAATAATGTTTTAACTTTTTTGGCAAATGTAATTCAATTATCATAAATTAATTTTCATGCAATTTCCTAAAATTAATAACATTATTATTATTATTCAACCATTAAAGTTAATTCTTACTTGTTAAATATTTTTAAAAAAAAATTACATTCATAGAAATTCTTTACATTTTTTTTCAATTTTTAATAGCATTTATCTAAATTTTTTCAATGCATTTTTTACACTTTTTAATGATATTGTAAGTCATTTTTTCAGCCAAATTTTTCAAACATTTTTACTTATAAAAGTGAGAATATTTTCTTGCGTCTAAATACAAAATCAAGGTTAATATTAAAAAAAGATTCTAAAAAGTACTTTTTCTCTTAATTAGAATTCATTTCTATGTTCGAGTCCCCAACCCCAAAAATTTTTTTAAATTAATATATAAAAGCATCATTTATATCCTAAACTTTGAATAAAGAATTCAAAATCTTTAAAATAAGTGAAACATATTGCTGATAAATTGATAAAATACTTTCTTAAAATATTTTAATATCTTTGTTCTTTGGAAAAAAATTACATATTGACTTTAAAAGTAATGTCATCGTACTTAATATACGCACAAATACGTAAACAGAAATAGAAATAAATAAACCGCAAAATAAAATATATTTCTAGATTTGTATCATTAACTATATGTAAATATACTAAATGTATTTTTAATAAGGAAAGACAGATATATTAATAATAATTATCATTTTACGGAAAATAATTCCAAATTGAATAAATATCTTTTTGAATTTTTGAAATGTCATGTTGAAAATTTTTAGCACTTTGAAAATAAACGAAAATATTTCTAAATATTAAAGAAATAATGAAATTTCTAATTAATATTTGGTTTTATAGGCATATAACACAGTTGAAAATTTTATTTACATACAATTCTTATAATTTTTATTTGAAGCTATATTCTAATCTTTATATTATCATAAAAGTGGGAATTAAAAGCTTCCATTAAAGTTAGTTAAAAAATGAACAAAATACAAAATATATTTAAATAAATTCATATTTAAAGTTTAAACCTACACTTGAGTATTCAAAACTCAAGAAACTTTAATTATTTCATGGAGTGTTCAAAGTAGGGTTGTTGCAATAAATCATAACTTTCGTGGTTGAAAACTCCATTAAAAGTATCCAGTACTTTTTAAAGAAATCATTTTCTGCTGAACAAATATATAAATTCCAAATGGCAACAGTTTCCAAAGCAAAGGTAATATGCATCCATCATCGTTGCCATCTAGCATAACAAACTATTAAATACAATGGCGGGATAGAGAACGAAGAGATTAATTCTTCTAAATCGAGGAAGAATCGAAAACACAGAAACAATTACTCACTACTTGTGGGTAATTTATAAGGAGTGGAAAATAAATAATGAAAAAAGATGGCAACGTGAGAGCTCGAGAAGAGAAAGAAAGTTCTCTTTTTCGAGATGTCAGAAGCAAAGAGCTCGTGGAAAGAAAATCGACGCTTTAATTGAAGATGTCAAAAACAGGCGTCGCCTAAGAGGCCCGAGTTTTATCCGAAAAGTAATTTCGATCATATTAGTAAGAAGGAAGAGCAATTTCTTTACAAGAAGTTTCGAAAATGAAAAATAGATGGTAAAAAAAAGAATTTTCTGTTAACTTTTCTCTTCTTCGTTTCCTCTTTTTACCTTAAATTTATCTGGATGGTAAAGATTCGGGACGACTTCATCTAACCCATATGATTCTAAATGTAATCAAATGCAACGTACAAAGTAGGGGATTTTTTCGTTTTCCAGTAAAGTTGATGGTTTTTAATTTCGTGCATCAACGCTAAGCTGATTTTAATCTTCCAAGATTTCTACTGAGTCACACGTGTTCGTTTGAAGAAGGCGTGGATTCAATCTGACAGCTAATCCAATATTTTATTTTTATCGTATTTGTTTCTTAATGTAAAAAATACAATTCCTTACTAACAGTCCTTAAAGGGAATAAAAACTATCGATTGTTTGACTGAAATGGAAAGAAATTTTTATTGAAATATAGATATTTTTTCTCTTTTTTTTAAGATGAAGTTTTCAAAGGAAGAAATAGAAAATATATTCTTTAATAAAATATTCAAAGGAATGAGATATTATTAAGAGATAAAATAAAAACTAGTTTACGATATTTAATGATATTGTATTACTTCGTTTTTTATAATACTTCAACGCGCAACAAATTTAATCTACTTATTTAAGTATACTAAGTGATTTCTTTCCATGATCTTAGATAAGCATATTTTTAGTCGTATTTCTTCGTTTTTATTTCAAGATTTATAATTCTTCTTATTAAATGATTTTTATTTCAGTATTGTTTTTAATTTTTACATTTTCTAAAATATTTTTGTGATCAAAATTCTTTGGGCATACTGAATTATTCTAAAGAATATGCATAATATTATACAGAAAAAATACATTATTCTGAAATACTCTGCCTAATTTTTTAAAAATATAATGAAAAATTGATTTAAAAAATATTAAAATATTTTTTCTCCAAATATTGAAGTTACAATATTAAGAGCTATTTTTTTGTTCTAAGAACACTGATTAAATATAGATTAGAATTTGAACTTAAATCATTGCTGCAATTTATCCAGCCGATGTTTTATGGGGATTACATCTTGATTTTTTACATCTTCATATATTAATTTACAAAAACTGTGATATTCAACTGTCTCTTTGAAATTCATTAATTTATCATATTTAATAAGAAATATTATGAGCAAATTAAATAGCATTAATGACATGATCACATAAACACACTTAAAACACATTGTTTTTTTACAAGGAAAAACTGTTGATCATTAACGTATATTAATTTAAAAAATAAATTGAAACATAAATGTAGACTTAAATAATTGATCAAATAGACACTTTTGCCAACTATTCTATTTCAACTTAACTTTTGATTTACCATACATTTATATTTTGCTAAACATCATTTGAAAACACAAATTAGCTTTTATCGCAGAAATTAAAAATACGTTTATTTAATTTTGTGGATCAATAGTGTAGTATAAGATGTGGAATTAATTATTAAGTGCATATAAAATTAATTAAAGGCGAAAAAATAGCAAATACGCTATTCAACCATTTTAAAATTTCTATTTCATGAAATTTACCGATTATGTAATATTTTGCTTCGACAGATTAATGTTATTATTTTAATTGTTTCCACAATTTATATTTTCTATAAGTACGATATCTATATTTTCATAGATAACTTAAAAACTGTAAGATTTAAAAAAAAAACATTTCTTACTTTTGTTTAGTATGCATAGTTTTTTTTGTAAAAAAATAAGAATACTCTATAAAATAAATTTTATATTATAATAAAATGTATGTAAAATACATGAAAATAATAAATATTTTAGTTATAACTTCAAACTTAGAACTTCCAAAGTATTAATCAGATTAATTCACAGATTTGAGAGTTATAAAGGTATTCAAACTTATGTGTGACTTGTAACTCACTTACATTACATATGCTTATGTCATTTCATTTTTATTTAATGAATCGTTAACTTTCTAATTTTGATTTTATTAATGCAATTACACCTCTTACATACTTCTACAGAATTTACTTCTTCTCATTATAGACTTTAAAATATTATTTTTTGTACCAATTGATCAAAAATGCTTAATCTGGTTTGTTTGTTTCCCTACGGTCATTTTTTTACCCGAGGGCCAATTAGACCAGGTTCTACAGATGTAAGTAAATTCCGTACCAATAACAACATCTAAGCAAAGGTAGAATTTGAACTCACTAGCTGTTAGAACGAGGGCTAGTAAAAATGCTTGGCATAATTATTTAAATTTATATCATCAAACCATTAAATTTGTAAATAGCTTTCTTCTAACACTTTTTTTTTAATTTTTCATATCGCTCTTTTATGTTGAATAAAATATCTTTCAGTTTAGTAAAACTAGAAAATCTAATAACTTTTTCTGATAATTTTTTTAACTATCAAAAAACCAAATGTCTTGATATCTATCAAAAATTTTATTATTATATGAAAATACTCACATTGTTTCAATAAATTGAATTTTTCATATTTACCAAGTAGTTATTATTATAAATTTGTATTAGGCCTGTATATCCACTTTCTTTGTCTTAGTTTAATACAAGTTCATAATAAGCCTTTGCTTATACATTGTCATCCAGCTGCTAATACAGTTAACAAACATTAATAGCTATTATGTTTGTTAATACTTACTGACAAGTATATGACTGTAATTTAGATTTGTAAAAGTAACAGTATATAGAGATTTGGATTTTTAAACATCTTTAGTACTTTCTGAAGTTACACAATAATAACATTTTTCAGAAAAATTTAAAATAATTATTTTTAACTAATTTGAATATTCACATGTGTTAACCTTTGGATTTTACAATATATGAAGACGTAAAAATTTGTTATTATTTTCAATATACATAAATCTAGACCGTCAAGTCTTCTTTCAAATTTTAAATTTTGAAATATTTTTTAATTGTTACATATTGCAAGATTTGCCTATAGAAATGTCACCAAAATAAACAACTTTATTAATTTTTTACAAAAAAATATTCAGATTAGATTATTTTTTATTGTAAACAGAACAAAAAATAAAATTTACATTAAAATTTTTATTCCGGTCGTATTCAATTGAACTTCGCAATTCATAAATTATTGAAATTACACAAAGAATGTCTTAAATTCTCTTTTTTTCATGTCATGAAATGAAATGAATATAAATTTCTTTCACAAGACTTCTTTTAATTCAAACTAATTTATCTCAATCCATAAATAATAAGTGCCTCTTTCAAAGAAAAAAATTCTCTTGCTATAAAAATCTATTTTTCTATAGCAAACTAATAAAAGTTGAGCCAAACAAAAGAAAAATCTACCATTTTATTAACCACGTCATAAAAGAGAATTTCTCTCTCGTCTATATAAAAGTTTCTTCTAAGAACTAAGAAAAAAATTTGGTGAATTATTTAAATGAACAATTTTTTTGCACATTAGCTTTCCAACTAAAAGAAAATAGTTATTCAATTAGCATAGTCCCTTGGATTTTTTTCAAGTGCATCTTGTCGTAGGTACATCTAGTCATCAATTTTTATCATTAAAAATTAATGAAACGCCTCTGTTTTATTGACTGTGGAAAAAATACTCTGAGCTTTTATTATGATCTGAGCTTAAAGATACTTACTTCACCACTTCATCTATTGAATTAAAAAGCTCATTCAGGCTACTGTCTGCAACAAATCTAGTATTGCGCAGTGTCATTATTGATTATTTACTTAGAACTCATGGTGATAAAATCCAAGAGAACTTTACCTGAGCTGCAATGTAAAGTTCTTCTCTCTAAATGTTTATCTCATCTTTAACAAAAAGAAAATCGTAAGCTTATTTCTTTTCCAAAAGTCTTAGTCTTCTTTTATTATTGCAAATTGAAACGCTTTTATGTCTTTAAGGCTTTTATTGAACTTAAAAGAAAATGATTCTCCTTAAATTGAATTTTTCTTTTTGATTTTATTGCAAAACTTCTAATCAATAGATTTGTTGCGTTGGAAATTACTTTCACTTGATTGCAATTTGAGAATAAAAAAATTAATTTAACCTAAGGAAAAAATGAATTATTTAGTTGCCATCGCAGAATAGTTAATGAAGCTAAGTTATTTAACAACAAATCATTATTTATAAAATTTCAGGTCAGAATTAATCGATGATCTGGGAATGAAACATATGCGTTAATAATTATTGCGTCAAATATTTCTGAATTTAACAATGTCACAAGATAGACATTTTCATAATAATAATCACTTATAGTATCATTAGTTTCGAATGAGGAATATATAATACACCTAACTATGACTTTATTAAAATTATATCAAAGTTTCGTGAATTAATTTACACTTGTATTTAAATGATTATAATTCTATATTTTCACTTCCTATTTTATTCTATATTTTCACTTTTTATTTTATCCCATATTTTCAATTATATATATTACTTCAACATGTAAAACACTAAATATTTGAATAGAGTTCAATTATATATTTATACTCTTCACTTTATATATCTTAACTAAAAAATTGAGTTTGTTAAATTTGATAATATAATAATGCAAAATCATTGAATAAGTATTAGATTTATCTTCACATTTAAATGCCAATTATTCTAAATAGATAACATTTGAAAAAAAGAAAAATTAAATACGATTATAGAATTAATTTATTTTGTAGTCATCAAGTCTACATTTTTTTAAATTTCCACATGCATGTTTATATCTTTGTTAACACACTATTAAACAAATTGTTTTAATTTTTTTTTATATGAATGAGTCTATATGGGGGAATAAAATGTAAATAGCAGTGATGACAATGCGGTTTGTTGATCTACATTCATCGCTGCTATACCAGGAGGAAATCCTTGTTAACATTCTCTACAACTAAAGAATGCTTAAAATCTCCCAACAGCCCGTTTTCATGTCTTGGAAATGCTCAAATTATGTATAGCACCATCATTTTTCAAATGAAACATTTCTTTGTTTTATGCATGTAATGAATTCCCACATAATTCATTATCCAAGTGTAATTGGAGTTAACATTAGAAATTCTTTTGTCTAAATAAATTATACTGAACATTCTGAAAGGAATATTAAATAAATACTGAAATGCTTTGAAACGAAAATCATTTCATTACAAATCAAAACAATTCAAATTGAATATTTGCTTAGTTTGATAAAAGGAATTTTTAAATAATTGATATGTATGTCGTAATTCAAAGTGACAATAGCTTCTGATATTTGAGGAAGAATACAGTTTATCTGAATACTTCACTGACGAATAATTTAATTTTATTACGAAAAGTGAGAATTTTTAAATTGGTATGACAAACATATCAAACGGAAAGCAGTTTCTACTATTGTCTTTTGATATTTATTGATATATTTAAATATACGTACATCACGTTTTCCATAATGAATCATCGTCTTAAATTGAAGAACTACTTCTTTATGTTTCTAAAATAAAATTTCGCACAAATATGCTGATTTAAAATTTTAGAGCGTATAAGGACAAGTTATTAATACTCTGCTCTTGATTTATATAAATTTAAAAAAGACTTAGAATGAAATTTAAGTTGAATAAATTTGAAAGCTTGCAAATTTTAATATAATTTTAAATAGATTTTTCATTGAAAATATAATTGATATTAAGAATAATTAAGCATTCACATTGGAGAAAGCATAAAAGTTCTTTAAAATATTTCAGGTATTGTTTGAATTTGTAAAAACAATATTTAAATGATATATAAATTCCATTCATTCTATATCTGTGAAGAAAACAATGCAGTTACTGAAATATTAGTTATTAAATTATATTATTTTACATAATCAGTTTTTGCTTCTTAACGAATAGTTCTCACTTATGTTTTGACAAAATAAGAACTTTTCCATTTATTTCAAGCAGAAACACAAAGTTTTAAATACTTAATAATATTATTTTCTAAAGAATATGTAAATTTTCATGAATGGCATCAATCAAACTTGGCATTTAATGTGGCTGCGACAATGGTTAGTCGAGAGTATAAATATCAGTCTTTATAAAAGCAGGTCCACCGAGCACATTCATCAATCGTACCTCATATGGTAGCTGCGAGAAATGGACGTGTCGAACAAACTCGTTCGATGTTATTTACTTTATCAGTTGCTGCATCAGGTCGACGAATATGTCATGCGCTTGGGGATAGTGCTGTGAATGAACGTAGGGCAAGGCATTGGTTGGTTTCACACATTCAGGTCGAAAATTTTGTCCCTCTGTGATGAAGCAGATGTCTGGTGGTCTGAGCATCAAATGGCTCATTATGAGCTGCTACTAATGGGCCAAGACAGTCATTGCGGATATTTAATCACAGTTACTTGGTTAATCACAAGAGTGTACATTTCTTGGCCAATAACGTGAGGCCGCATGTTACGCGGGTGGCCAGAAATACCATACAGTGACTTGGTTGGAAGGCTTTGTGCCATCCTCATTACATACCTGACCTTGCACCATAAGATTACAGCTTCTTACATTCCCTGGACAATTATCTCGTTGAAAATCCCTCACCAATGAAGCAGATTTGCGCCAATTACTCACGGACTTATCTGTGTCAGAATGTAGTTTTACTGCAAGGGGGTTCCACAACTGGAGACATGCTGGCAAAAGATACTGGGTACCAATAGTAATTACTTCGAGAACTAATAATAGGTAACACTTTCTGTAGGTCATGTTTTTTTTTTTTTGGTCATTAAAAATGGCAAGAACTTTCTTGTTCACCTTGTAGTTTAGAGTAGCATAAATCTTAGATATAAAAAATAGAGTTAGCCAAGGAATCATCCTGGTTTAATTTTTCTATGATTTTAGGGAGAGATTAAATCAAGAAAAATATATTCAGCCTCTACAATTAGAATTTGGAAATGAAACTATGGTGGTATTGTCTTCAGAAAGTTCTCAGAATTTTGAAGAAATCGCAATTTTTTCAGAATGAAGAACACACAAAAAGGAATATCATCTGGAGAAATCATAATCATCTGAAGATGTTAGAGAAATATTTCTAAAATTGCTGGTAAAATGTATATTACATTTCAGTTTCTAATGTTCCAGCAAATCAAGAAAGTATAAAATATTTATTTGAAAGATGATTCCCCAGCATCGAGTAGTGAAAAAATAAAGTGTCATGAAGAAAAACAATATAACCATTTTCATCAGAAGTAAGGATTAGTGAAGATATCAATAATTAAAAAATAGAAGCTAGCCATATCTAAATTAGTACCTTCCAGAAATTCATATACAAGTGAATAATAGAGTATTTATGCTCCACCATGACAATATAAATTCAAGTTCAGTGAACGCGCGGCAGTTGTGAATTTCTTAAGCACAAAAACATATAACTTTTAGAACAACCATTTTATTCATTGAATCTAGTGATCACGTGATCAATAGCGTGACCTTTGCTTATCTTCTATTCTAGAAAAAGAGAGTTTACATGAACATCATTTTCATTCCAAACATGAGATTGATGGTGATATAAGGGCAACTTTTCATAGATTACCAGAAAGGAATAGCTTGAAGAATTTGACCTTCAGAATATCGATGCTGGAGGAGACTTATGAATATTCATAAAATTTCGTAAACATGATTTAGTATACCTAAGCGTTCCTCAAAAAGTTATCTGTAGAATTACAAAAATTTAAGATTTAAAATCCTATATTTTGAATTGAAAATGTTAATTATTTAAATCATAGAAGTGAACAGGAATTCTATTATTCACTTAAAAGATTTATATATCATTGTTTTAAAAGATTTATACATCCTTCACTTACAAGACAAATATATTATTCACAAATAAAATTAGCAAATATTAAAATTATAAAGCTGTAGAACATAAAAAAAGGATTATATATCAAATGTCAATAACACACACACACACACAGAAGACCCCTTACATATATTAAATTTTAAAATTGCTTAATTTATGCATGAACATATATTTAAATCAAATCTTAAAATTAACTTTACATGTATGTATATATATATATATATATATATATATATATATATATATATATATATATATATATATATATATATATGAGAGAGAGAGAGAGAGAGAGAGAGAGAGAGAAAGAGAGAGCTCCTTTACAAAATAGAAGCTCAAAATAAAATGCTAATTGGAATTTTAATCTCCAGTTCAATTCACTTAAGTCATTTGCATCTAATCTTAATAACAATTATGATTACTAGGAATAACTGGAATTGAATTTAAAGGCAAACACACACTATTTTAGTACAAGATATTTGTTTTATTCGATAATCAAAAGGAACTAAAATATATGATAGAAATTAAATTTCAGATGCAGAAGAATAAAAATCAAATCAAATGATTATTTCTATAAGATTCACTTTGTTGAAATGGTCACTCAATCTATATTAAATCGAACCAAAAATTTTGAAAAGAAATAAGACCAACTGGATAAATGTTTTATGTAAGTTACTTCATTTTTACCAGAAAATGTAACACATCAGCATCCAGAAATTTTGCAGCAGTTATTTTTTCAGTAAAAGTAATCATTTCAATGTAAGCAATGTCAACTTGCTATTATTTGGATATTTTCTCATTGTCTAAACCATAATCTTATGTCAAATAATAATTCATCTTCTGTTAATGAAGAGGCATACAGAAGGAAAACTGCTCTTTCTAAACTCACTTTAAAATAAGACATTCTACTCATTTTGTCTCACAATTAGGAAGCACTGCAACGGCACAGTCATGTAGTTACTCCCCTCCCTCTATATGTTCACGAAATTTAATTTATTCAAACAAACATGTACCCTCACGTCCCATTTATGCTCAAAGCTCGGCAGTGACTTAATGCAAAATTTCCGGCGACGCTTGCATCCTTTTAAATAATTTGAATCCACTCGGTGACTTTAACTGTGTCTTTCTGTTGCGGCAGTTTGCATTGAGCTTCAAAACTCGGATGTGTCCACGGCCTCAAAGGACATCCGGTGACGCGTCTCCCGCAGCGTCAAAAGTTGGGTTCCTGACAAAAGCTCTCTTTCCGTCCTGCACAGAGGTCCGGATTTCCAAGGAGGGGAAGGGATGGCCTTTCGGACTATCCGGCTGGCTGGACTCATTAGCGACTTCCTTTGGGCGAACCTCTTCTTCTCTGTTGCTCGTCTTGCCCTTCTTTCTGTCTTTGCAGCAAGTGCATCCGGATGAAGTGGTTCCTATTTAAATGAAGTCAAGTGACGACTTTTCTTTCAACGTCAGCGGATAATCAGATGGAAAGACTTTTATGAGACTGAGAAAGTTTTGGATTTCTGTATTAATTAGGACACGTCGAGTGTTAACCTTGTTACCATCCCCTTCAATTGGTTGCAAGAGTTTGAGATTCCAATCTTCAAAGATCCAAGAAATGATTGCGTCTCAGAGAAACGATTCAAAAATAATAAGATTCCTTATAAATCAAATGGCGAGGAATTTATTTTTATTGCGGTGATGAATCTTAAAATGTGTGAGTTGGAATTAAATTTAATTAAATGTTAGTTAATGTATTCCTCAAAATAGAGATTTCCTGCTGAGTATTTTCAACTTTAATTAGCACGAAAAAATATTGCCTTAGAAAAGACTTAGCAACTCATAGTAAAACTGGAATTGAGTTATTTTAAATAAATTTTGATAAAATTGTGTGAAATAAGATTTTACTTATTAGAAACAATGTTTTTAACTAATTCAATTTACCCTAAATATTAATTAGAAGAAAACGATAATTCTAATCTGATCTTTCAATCTTTATATTTCTCTCTCTCTCTCTCTTTTTTCCTGAAGAATTTCAGAACTTTAATTTTATCATTATTAGGATTCTGATATCATAAAAACATTTTGTAATAAGTATATTTTTGAGAATGAAATTAAGTGTTTTTGTGATTAAAGATGCAATTATCAATATAATTAAAAACATTCTAGTTAATAAAAGGTGTACTTGTGCTACTAAATTTAATTTACCTAAAACAAATACGATATGAATCTTATCTTAGCAATGAAGCAATGTCTGTGTGATTTTAAAGTTTCAAATAGATATTAATTTAAAAATAGACAGGAAATAGATTGTGAGAACTTATTAATACGATATAATTTAAAGTAAATATTTGCAATGAAGCTATTTCACGAAAAATGCTTAACTAACATCTTTGCAAAATTAAAAGACACATCTTGACCAGTTAAGTTTTAGTATTCATAACAATTAATCATTTTTTAATATTTCGTCTAAAGATAGACAAATTAAATTCTTAATTCCTTTTCAAATAGCAACAATCATATTTACTGATGCAACTTAAGCCCATCAGCTATGCATGCAGTTTTCAAACAATAATAGATCAATCAATGAGGGTAATTTTAAAAAATATAAATAATTTGTTGCTATAACTTTCAATATCAAGTTCCCATAAAGTGCATTTCAGTTCCATCCATGTAAATTTATTTTGGAAGTATTACAGGATTTCATTATATTAACGTCTATAAAAGCTAAATTAATTTAGCTTCATCGTTTTATGCAAAATATTTTACTGACATAGAAATGAAGAAAAATTAATTCCGCAAACAAAATTCCTTGTCGTCAGATTTAAAAAGTTAACTTGGCAAACAAAAATGCAAATTAAATTCAAATGCAGAGATATTTTTCACTTAAATAAGTAAACTGTTAAAACAAGCTCAGTGGAAATTACTAATAAAAATGATTTTCAAAGAATATAATTAATTTTGCATACCAATATTAATGAAGTTTATTTTAATATTATTGTAATAAATTGAAATATGAAATAATAATACTTAAAAATTTTGAAGTTAAAAAATTATTCCTTATTATAATTATATTATAATGGATTAAACATAATAATATTTTAAGCTTTCATCCATTGATTAATTACTATTTCATTGACCAATAAATCTTCCTTAAAAATTTCTCCCTAATTCTTCTGAAATTTTAAAATTTTACTCACTAAAATATATATATATATATATATATATATATATATATATATATATATATATATATATATATATATATATATATATATATATATATATATATATATATATATATATATATATATATATATATATATATATATATATATAATGTATGTATGTATATATATATATATGTATATATGTATATATATAATATATATATATATGAATGTATATATACATACAGGGTGTCCAGAAAAGGACTCCCTGATTTCAAAATTAAATACCTCGAAAACAAAGAACGATAGAGGAATGCAGTAAACAGTATGTTTATAAAGAAAACTGTAAGAATTTTATACAGCAATATAAAATAATAGTTACAAAAGCTGCAAATAGATGGCGCTGTAATCGTCATACGTAATGCCTAGTATAAATAGTGATCCGAAGCCCGGAGCGATCAATTTCACTATTGAAGCGTGAAAGAAGGTTAGTGTTCCAAAGGAAGAGATTAAAACCATGTACTCCATTGAACAACGCGTTTTTCTGATGCCAGAGTACCACAGGTTAAAAGAGAGTCCTACGGGAATAAGGCGCAGTTTTCAAGCACGATTTAATGTTCCAAAAGGACGCGATGCGAAAACCATTCGTACACTCTTCGCCAAATTTCAACGAACAGGCAGCGTAACTGATGATCTAGAGGGGAATGTTGGCCGCAAGCAAACTGCAGTTTCGCCTGAAAATGTCGCCACAGTTTCTGCAATTATTCAGAAAATTCTAATATCATCCGTCCGTAGAAATTGCATCTGAGCGAATTGTTTGAAGCGTTTCAGCACGCAGAAAATACTGAGAAAGAGCCTACACATGTTTCCATTCAAAATTCAATCTCACCCGTACGAGGTGTGCAACAAAGGGTTGACTTTGCTAATCAGATGCTGACAATGATTGATAGTGAAAGATTTGAAGTCGGCTGCATCTGGTTTACAGATGAAGCATGCTTCCACCTAAATGGATTCGTGAATAAACAGAACTGGCGATTTTGGGGTTCCGAAAATCCATATTGGTGTGAAGCGAAATCCCTGTATTCTCCTAAAGTTACTGTATCGGTTGCAGTATGCAACAGAGGCATTATTGGCCTTTTTTCATTCGAGAAACGGTGAATAGTGAACGTTACGTTGCAATTTTGAAATAATTTATCGCCACACAGCAAGTGTTTGAGGATCGACCACGTACTGAATGGTTTATGCAAGATGGAGCCTGACCACATCGCACTGAACAAGGGTTTCGCTTTCTTGATGAATACTTCGGGAATCGAGTCTTTGCTTTGGAGTATCCCGAATTTATTGGTGCAGGCATGGATTGGCCTCCATATTTTCCGGATTTGACTCCCTGTGACTATTTTTTGTGGGGCACATTGAAAGACATTGTCTATCCGAAGCATCCCACCATGCTGGACGAGCTTGAATCAGCGATCTGTGTTGCATGTGAATCCATTTCTGTTGAGACACTACGAAATGAGATGGCAAATTTCATTCTTCATTTGCGCCACCTCTGTAGTGCCAATGGTGAACATTTTGAAAACATTAAAATGTGATTTTTTGCAAAGAATGTTTTCATACGATTATTTCATTTATGTATGCTGATATAAGCTGTACAGCGTTCAGCGCCATCTGTTAGCAACTTTTGTAACTATTGTTTCAAACTGCTGTATAAAATTCTTACAGCTTTCACAATAAACATACCGCTTACTGCATTCCTCTATCGATCTTTGTTTTCGAGATATTTAATTTTTAAATCAGGGAGTCCTTTTCTGGACACCCTGTATATATACATTATATATATATATATATATATATATATATATATATATATATATATATATATATATATATATATATATATATATATATATATATATATATATATATATATATATATATATATATATATACACGAAGAGAATAATATTAATAACTTACAGAAATATAATCTCTCTGTGTGTGTTTTTAAGTGCCTCAAGCACTTCAATTATTAGATATTAGAGAAGCTAACCTTATGCATGTACATTAAGAACAAATAGGAAAAGTAAATTCTCTCTATAATGCAAGCAAAAAATTAGAAACAAACAAACAATTGAGCGTCTGTATTCCTATATGTAAAATTAATTTTACAAACACTTAATTTCTTAATTTGTAATGAATGACAAAAAATTTTATGTTCTATTGAGTTATAACTTGCTAAACAAGGAAATAAATTAACTGTGTTCATAAATATAGTTAAATATCTCTACAGAATATAGCTACTATAATTATTTTCTGAACAGTAAGGTTAACTATTTAGAGAGAAGATATTTAAGATTATTATTCAGAATATAATCATTATAACTATTCTAAATGTATTGATTAATTATTCAGAATGTAGTTGTAGTAAATTTTGCATGAATATTTGAATAGATAAGTGCAAAGCTGTTAATAAGTAATTGTTAGAATCTTAATATCATAATCTAAACTTTTTATTTTATAAAAATGTCTAGATTCATATTAATACCATTTAATTCTTATTTAATTATTTCTTAATTTAATTAAACTTATATGAATATAAATCACAACATTTTTAGAAAATAAATTGTTTAATAAATAATAAAAATGTTTAAAAAAACTTGACTCAAAAATAATCTGTGTTTACTTACAAAAATCTTTTTATCATTAATTTTATTTGAAGTAATAAATATATATTTTAAGCTTAACTACATTAAGCAAAACATTTATGATCTTCAGAATTCATCAATTTAATTATTAAATTAATTTATAAAATAATTATAATTCTTCATCACAAATATTCAATATAAACCCCAACTCTTAATTTTTTTTTTCTGATTGATAATAACATTATTAAAAATGTAAATTAAGTTATACCTAAAACGTATAATTTTTCATGTATAATAAAAGTCTAAATATATTGCTTTTTTATTTTTAAGATTTGAAGAAAATATTGTGTATAATTATCAAATTTTGTGTAAAATAACTATCTTAAAAAATATATATATTGAGTATATCAATTGAAAACTAAAAGCATTCTTGAAAAAGTAAAATAGAAAAAATATTTATTCACTGTAGGGCATTGAATGGGCTATTCAGAAATTGTATAAATACGCAAAAATAAATTCTCTTCACCATTTTTCATGGTCGGTCACAAAAGCATTGCTTTATGACTCTCGGCACGCAGGGTGGAACATCACTTTTTTTATTATTATTTCATTCCTTTTCATCTTTTTCAGCCCTTAACGTAAATACAAACACTTATTCCAAGAAAGGGAACATTTTTCATCGCGTTTAATTTCCTTGCGTGGTCACGTCTCTCGCGTCACAAAACTGCGGGTACAGTTAAGGCGAATTTCAAAACCAAAAAAAGGAGTTAAAAGCGCAGAAGAAAGCGTGCGAAATTCCAAAAATGTCGAAACGTGGTTAAAATTTGTTTAGAAAGCATATAAGGATAAATAACTCTCGAAGAAAGTAGTGGATACTGGGCTCTTGTTTTTTCATTTTCTTTTTTTGTGCCTAAAAGTGAAGGAAAGTGAAGTGAAGAATGTGAAAAACGACCCAAAGTGCTCTTAAAAACTTTGAAGAATTCAATAACCAAACAAACATCAAGAGGATAATAAACTGTAGGGCACACCAAGCAAAAGGAAAAAAAAAACGGAGGCGAAAAATTGTGTTTTCTTATTATATTCTGTAAAGACAAAAGATTAAAGAGCTCTTGTCGGAGATAGTAACCAGGCACAAAAAATAACAGCGGAAGTAAACATTAGTGTCTAAGCAATGAAAAAACGCCACATTTAATCTGTACTTAATCCCTCAACTAAAAGAAATGAGGATAGAATTTGACAAATAACGTGTACAAACATGTAATGATAAGGATTACTTAGTTTATTAATTATTACCAGCTAATATACTTTAGAAACATTTTTTAGCGTTGTATTTTATATCACATTTGATATGACAAAAAAACAGATGATGATTAAAATATAAATATAAAAAATAAAATATGTATTTCATCTATTTAATTTAAGATTTATTGATCATACAGGATAGTTTTAAAGCAAAAGGCTACATTTTATTGCTATTATTTTTTATAATCTGATGTTCTTTAATTCTATCATGAGTTACTACACAAAGTTGCAAGCAAGGATTATAAATTTTTCCTATGTTACTTTATTACAACTCAAATGAGGTCTAAGCTTTAGCATAAAATAACGTCCACCCATTTAAATTCTAGCTCATACCATAACTCACTTGGTCTGTGATATATTTCTCAAATGAATATGGGATTATTTCAATCACTCATTTCTCCGAAATACATCTGGTGACATTCCATTTTGAATTTGAACTCATCAGTTGAGTAGACATCTAGAGACTTCAATCCTTCTGTTTAATTGATAAACTGCAGCTCATTTTCTTCTGTTCGCATAATGCTTTCAGACCTACAGTTTGCACTCTATTGGTTTATGTACATAGATTCCAACTTCCTAAAATATTTTTAGGATTATTTAACTTGCAATCTTTCATTCTGTTTCCAAATGAAGCTGAAATAGAGTATTGTTTCTTATTCTGCCTTGATCAACTTTTAATAATGTATATCAATATTCATATGATATTGTAAAATATACTGGCCATTTTTTTAACGTTTAACAGTTTCAATTTCCTGGAATCAACTCCATTGCTTTGAAATGATACGATTTGGTATTTCAGCATCAGCTACTATCTTCTTCTTGTTTAAGCAAATACAAGATTTTCAATAGCATTTAGAGCTGTAATACTGATAGATTTGGTTTCTGTCGTATTTGCAAAGAATCTCTTCTCTTAATTAAGTGAAACAATTTAATTTCACAGTTTGAACCGTGAAAAAAAAGGCTTCTGTAAATCGTGATTTCTGCATCTATATATACCTTTTCTGTTATTTTATGCCTGTTGATTTGCATGTGAAAGTTTCGTCTTTTATTTCCTTCCATTCTTTGAAAAATGTGTGTTTTACTTAAAATCAGTTCCCTTTTCAGTATTTTGGCAATTGCATCAAAACCATCAGCTTTTATTTTAATTTTTATCAGTGTACATATGTATGTGTATGTAAAATTTAAAGTTTTTACTGTTAACATATTAAATGTATTGATAAATATATTTACTTTGGCAAAATATAAAAATAATTTATGATATTTAATAAATTTACTGAAACTTGAGGCAAATGTTCTCAGTTAACAGGAATAATCACTTAACGTTGTATGAATATTGTTTTTCAATTAAATATTTATTTTGATTAAGCAAAAATTCTAAGAATCATCTGGATACATTATACTTTAAATAAAGCACTTACTAATTGCAAAGGCTTGAACAACTAAAGCACAAATTTCTAAAGGATTTTCCTTTTAAAAATACTTAAAAAATTCCCTTAATTATATTTTGTTTTAATACAAGTATTTAATTAATTCATTCAATTATAAGTTAAGTGTTTACGACAGCTATCTGGCTTGGTTTTGTTCATCAGACGGATGCTACCTGATTAATTTTTGTCTTCACTTAAAATAAATTTTGAGTTGTTAGCTGTATATCTCTGATCTTGAATTCCACAGTTTGTGGACTTTACTTTTACTGCAAGCATCAATATTTACACCCTTTTACTAGTTTCATATGTGGTTATTCATAAATATTGATGTAAATACGTTTCAAACAGCAGCTTTTGATTAAAATAGCTGTGGTGTGAAAAAAATCACCAATTAATAATAAATAAAATATTCTTTTAATTTAAATACTAGAGTCAAATTATTGTCCTAGGGTAGGAAGTCTATCGCATAATCTTTGAGTATTTAAGATTTTCTAAAATAAAAGCGATAATTAATTTACAATTTTCGTTAATGAGAAACTAATTTAATAATAGTGATTAAATAGATGTGTAAGAAATGAGCAATGGGAAAACATCCTGAAGACAAAAATTTCTTACATGCCATAAATGACTGCAATCACCAAATTTATTTGTCGTTCATAAGCAGGGAGAGAGTTACGGCTCAGCATCCGGGTAAGTGCAGACACTTCCGGAAACGAGGTTTAATATAAAATGATATGTAATAATAACGAAGTGACGTGGATCGAAAATAAAGAATGCCAATTCTCGTAGCCTCGCGTAACTTATGCGGTATTTAATCAGTATTTCACGTCAACTTTGACGGCTAGAGCCGCAGAACAATAAGACAAAAGAGGAGTGAAAACAAAAAGAAACCAGAATGTTACATACTTTTTGGCAGGATCCCCTCTCTTTCTAGAACATTAAACGAGACAAACGGCCCGCCGGCGTCGTATAGTGGAACTAAACGTCGGCCATCCATTTTCCTTATTGTCCGACAACGGCCGGATAGTATTCTTTTCCTTCAAAACCGGTTTCTTGACGGCCTGGCCCGATAAAGTGCCATGGCCATTTTCTCTCAACGTTACATTTTTTTTATTCCATTCTTTCAAAACGGTTGGCAACACCGTGATCGAAACCCGCAACGAAGTGAAGCGATGATGTGTGGAAAAGATGGCCTTTTTCATGAAGTTAGGTCGGAATAATAAAATATATTTTATGAGATGGGATCATAAGGTAGAGTGGACATGAGCTGTTAGGAGGGAGTGAGAAGCACTTGCAGCTGCTGAGCACTTGAAGTATTTCTATCAAAGATATTGAGAGAATTTTTCACTGCTACTTACATCGAATTTCTCCCTCAAAGTCCTTATTTTCATCAAAAGACATAAATAATTGCTCCTTTATATTGTTACATTAAATTTCATGCATAAAGATATATAGAACTTAAATTCTTTGTATATATAGTATGCGTTTTGAAATCTAAAATTATACATGATTTATAATATTAATTTCAATTAAATAAAATTAAAATGCAGAAAAATTTTTTTTAAATTATCAGAATAATAATACAATAGTTTTATGAAATTATCAATAAAAATTTAATTATATATAATTTTATCAATAGCTAACTAAATGAGAAACCCTTGTGCATATTGTAATATATATAATATTTTAATCAAAAATATCATATTACTTTTAAGATTTGTTTTCATTCTACTAAAATTAAAATCCAAAAAAAGCGTTTAAGTTTGTCCAAATAATAACAATGGGATAATAATTTGATCATAAAAATAATCTAAACAAGAATATTTTGTAAATTATTATATAAAATTCTAATATAAAGATCATACTAATTTTCAATATGATATTAATCTAAAATAAAAGATCAATTTTGGCAATTCTTTTTAAACTTTATGAATCATGCATACTTTTTAAAGCATTAATTTAATGTTATATAAAAATTTATAGCTATTCAAATGTTCAATATACTATTTTACATGAATCTGCGCAACTATTAAAAAGCCTTTATAAAAACATATTTCATTTCCATTAGAGCAAAACTAAAATTTAAGACTAATTTTTTGATAGAATATTCTTAGAACCTTCACTCACATGCATGTAACTCTCTCAATCATCATTTTAGTAAATTAGGGCATAACAAATCTCTTACTACAGCAATAATTCCAATCGATTTTAGAATTCCTCTTAACTGCACTGCATTTTTGTTCATTAGCGACTATGTGTTTCAAATTAGGAAGACATGATCAATATCAAAGTTAGACAGAACTCTATTCATCGTTATAAAAATAATGAAAAACTATTTAGTATTCTCGGGTATGTTTAAAAAATATTTCTATCAAATAATATAAAAACAAAATGTCTACGTTGAATTGAATTAGCACTTATGCAAGAGAATCTAAATTAATTAGAGCCGATGAGAAAATACATTTCATTAAAATATTCAACTTTATCCACCTTAACTTTGCATGTATTAAGCAATAAGTATTTTTTAATTTCATGCAATAGAATTTCTAATTTGATTAGATATACAACTGAGACTAATTTTAAAGATTAATGTTGTTTTCAGTGCACCATCTATACTAGATTTTAAAAAATATTACATAATTGCACAGATTCAATATTCAAATTACCATAATAGATGCTAATTATGCAATAAACAATCTTAAAAATAAGTGTTATACAACCGAAGAATTTAAATACAGTTAATTTGTCTACTAAACATTTTACTCGAAACGAAGTCCAGCACTGTAATCTAATTGAGCCAAAATATAGTTCTGACTAATATTCGTTTTGTTCAAATAAAAGAAAAAAGAAAATATTCTGATTTCTAGATGGGACACTACTTAAAACATGCTACATAACTTTTAGTTGAATTTTGAAAGATATTGTTACAATTTGTAAATAATGATTTCTAAACTTACTACAAATAAAACTTTTCCTATTTTTTACTTTTAAATTTTAAAAAATATTTCATAATTTTTCTCAATTTTTACTATTATATATATATATATATATATATATATATATATATATATATATATATATATATATATATATATATATATATATATATATATATATATATATATATATATATAGATAGATAGATAGATAGATAGATAGATAGATAGATAGATAGATAGATAGATAGATAGATAGATAGATAGATAGATAGATATAGATAGATAGCATATCACTGAAAAAAAACTTGTTAGTAATTTAAATTATTCTAATTTAAATATTTTTAATTAAGTAGATTTGAAGCAATCTAAAATATCCAACAATTTCTTTGTTCATTAAAATTATAATGTAACAGTTCAAATTCTTGTTATCACAAGAAAATCTTACACTTTATATATAATTTGCGATTTATTTTATCCCATATGCAACTTGGCTACATGAAAATTATAGTTCATTTAAAAATATATCACCCTTTCTTAAGCAGGATTGAAACTCAATGAAAATTCGATCAACTTGCTTTACATTTATTTACCTGTCATAAAATTAACCCTAAATTTCATTTCACCTCTAATAAATATTGTATGATTTGTTTTATTAAAATTAATTAAAATGAAATATAGGGATATCTCAAAGTCTCTAGATATAAATTCAGCTGTTTCACTTAAAATATGTTTGTTTGATAAAACATAACTATATTTTTTGGCATCAAAACCCTCATTTTGATATAAAAGTATAATAAATTGTGTGAAAATTGCAAATACACAAGCAATACTTTTCATACATGCCCTGAATCAATGAATTTATTTAATAAAAAATAAATCTGAAAAGCATGAAAATATAAAAAGCTCATATAAATATATACAATTTTTTTTCAAAAACTGTGATGTAATGCCTGGAATTTTATTATAAAGGTTAAAAATTCAACCCATAGATTTCTCACTTTGTTTTGCTTCTCGGAAATTCGTACAAAACTCATTTTTAACACATATTTTTTTTTATGTTTCACTGAATTGTGTACCATAAAGTGCGAATGCTCTGCATAAAAAGTATTAGAAATTGGTTATGAGTCTAGAGATAATATTCTAATATCTTTTTATGAAGAAATCTTGAGTATTTCACTATTAATTTTATAAATATTCATTGTTATCATAATGGTCTTAAATTTTAATTAAATTTACTGTTAAATACAATTACTATAATCTTTACCAGTTTTGCAAAAAAAAATCTTTAAATACTAATTTAAAGTCTGAATCAAAAATTTCCTTCTGGTTTAAAATGACCAAATACTGTTTTGAATATTCTGATTTTATTTCATAAAGTTTTCATTTACAATAACTAATAATGATACCTAGAAGATAGCTAATACTTAAACAATGAACAATGTTATTTTACTAACATATATTTTTATCATATAACAGAATATCTGTTTTTCATTCTTTAAAACACACAATAAATCATTTTATTTATTCTGAACCTAAATAACGACAACGTTTTCAGCTTTTCTTTTTATCTTGGAGTAAAAGAATTCCTTGCGCCATGCAGTCTATGTTCTTAAAGTGAAATATATACATAAAAACAAAATTAAGTTAATAAATAAACACTTATTCTCAATAATGACGATTTGATTGGAAAAATGCTTATGAAACTAATTTGTGGTTCTCTTAGTATATTTAAATTCTTCTTCAATTTTTAAACTAAAAAAATAAAAATGTTAATAATTATTCTTTTGCTCACAATTTAAAATTCACCTGTATTTCGTGATTAAAAAATCACCACTTAAAAAGGAAAATATTCCTCTTAGAAACGATGCCCACCATCCTGTATGTCTCGGCGGAATAGAAACATTTCCTTAAAAGATCACGATTCCCGAAGAAGACAAAAAATCTTAATTAAACCTGGTCTAATTAGCACCATTAAGCCAACAGTGAAAGGCAATCGGCAGTAGCCAATGTCTGCAAGCAAAGAAGTCGAATGTTAAACAGCTCGCAGCAGATTCCTATCGGTCAGGTGGGATCGAGCCGATTACTGCTCTGGAATGCAAGAACATTATCCGATACACTGCCGAAAGGTACCCAATATCGTGTTTCTGGAAGGTCATGCTGAACAGTTTTTTTCTTCTTTATCGTGAAGTGAAAGAATGGATAAAGCCGGAAGGTAATCGCCACCCCTATCGTTTTGCGTTGCGTGACGATCGTTTGCCGGATAACGACGAACAACCCACTCCTCCTCCCTTGATTTTGGACAGCCTAGCCGGATAGAACCAAATACTTTTGGTGCTAGAAAAGTGTTCATTAAGCCTACGGTATGTTCGTTAAAGTCTTCTTTCATTCCGTGTTTTGTAAAGCGAAGGAGTCAGGACTATTTTTATTAATGTCTAATCGATAGACACGGCTTAAAAGCAGTGGTGAGTATTTCAGTACATAAGAATATGTATCGTATCAATGTCTATAATTAAGTTATTTTTTTGCGAAAGTTGCGTGTCTGGAAAGGTTAATGTCTTAATACAAGTTTTGATTGAAAAGAGACGACATGTCTTAGCAAAATTGTTCTTACAATTATGAACAATTTCCATTTGTGATCTTATATATTATAAATTTAAGAATAATTTTTATACATATTGGAAATTAGAGATAAAAATCTAATGCAGCAAACTACAAAACAAACAGAAAATACATTTACATATATGTAAAATATATAAATGTTGATCTTAAATGTGTTAAAATTCCTTTTATAAAACATCGTTCTGTGTAATTAGAAGTATTGTTAGTTATAAAAGCAACTTCACAAAATAGAGACATCAATGTTAAATTCAAGCTGTAAATTTCTATGTAATGCCATGTGAATTTATATATCACTGAAGTGTAGGACATTTCTCCTAAGGTTGTGGTGATGTTATCGGTAAAACAATTTTTTCTTCACCAGAATTTGTTCCATTCAGGTTCACTCAATTATCATCATGCTATTAAAGTTTAGGACATAACATAAAAATGCGCATATTCCTATATTTGCATAATTTTGTTTTTTTATGGTAGTTTGAAGGAGTGACAAACAATTAAAAGTCAATCGCATCTTATTATAATTATTCATAATTTGACGTTTTACTGCGCGTGATAATTCATATATTGTATCCTAGCCCTCATTACAATCTACATCTTTTGTAATCTATTAATACTCAAAAAAATATTAAATAGAGAGGGAGAGAGAGAGATTCAACTAATAAGAGCTTCTCACATTTAAATATGAAGGATTTGATATTGACCGTATCAAATATGGTATTTTTGAGAGAGGCTATGCCCTAAAAAATACTCATAGGACCTAATTTGTTATAGTTTTTGAAATATGATGATTAGAAGTATACCAGTTTTGGTTCTGAACTGATTAATTGACCGTGTTTCAAAATTACTATCCCTATTTTATAAATTCGAATCTGCAAACACAGATAACCAAAAAAATTTAACATTTAAACAAATTAAATTTTCGATAAAAAATCTAAAGATTAAACCATTATATACCACATGGTAAATATCATTGAAGTGAAATAATACCAATAACAGCATAAAGTTTCTGCAATACATCATCAACGTAGTAGGGTTATCAATTTTCCGTTCTTTTATGTGATAGGCTAAAGTTTCAATTTAAGGAAACATTTGCTTGCTGATTGACTGATGATGTATTTAACTAACAGTTTTAAGCATTTTCCTTACAATTTCATCTGAAGTGATAGTCAATAAAGTTCTCTCTTACATTCATAAAAATTATTTAACATTATTAAACACAAGATTTATTGCATATTCCATAATATGTCCCAAAGAAGAATTTTCATCCATGTTAATTTACATTATCTTGTTGTCAGAAAGAAAACCCTAAAAATAACTTTTTTACAACAATTGATAAATATACGAAAGCAGAAAAGCAATGAATTTATCCGTTATTTAGCAAATGCTGCATAATGATAATCCATGTTTTCACATTAAAGAACATGGCCCTTTAATATGAATTCTCATTTTTACGCCTCGAGGAAAAAAAACCTTCTTTATCTTGAAATACTATATTAACTCGTTTTTAATACTTTATTCAAACATTAAGCTAACACTACAATACACTGTTTACAAGAAGAAAGATATTTCCATTTTAATATTTAATTTCGCAAGCTTAAATGCTTAGAAGAATCTTAGCTACTTTTGCTTCTAAACTTTTAATTTAGAACAAACGAAAACTTAGTGTTGCCAATCAAAAAGTTAAAGCTCAGAAAATATACAAATATGAGTTACAACACTCATTAAATAATTATATACACTAATGGACATATGCCAAAGCAAACATAATAGCAATATACCTAGTTATAGTTCAACATTTGAAGGTATTCAAAGTTTTTACTTTAAAATTAAATCTTTTTTAATCATTCACAGCTGTTCGAATGAGAAAAAGAAATGGCATTGGTTATTAGTATAAGTCATCACTTTCATTCAAAATAGAGACACATCACAATTAAATGAATTTAAGAAAGTGGGTGAAATTGGCTACTGAAAATTTATTAAACATTTTTTGGAATAACATTCGTTATAAAAATTAATTGTAATATATTACATTTTAGGGGCATGTTAATCTTTCCTGTTTTTTCGAATTCATTTTAGCTTTTATTTGTCGGATGTATATTATATTTTTTAATTTCTTTACAATAATAAAGTATTTGAATTTTTTGCAAAACTAGTTCTAATTATTGCGTGTATGATTTTAAATTCTTCCTAAATATTCACCGCAACGTACAATATTTTGTTGTTCCCATGGGAATGGACTAGAAATTCATTATGCATTTATGTCTCATATTTAAAACTTATATTCCAAATTTATAATTATTAAAAAGAAAGACATCAGGGTATTCGTATCTTGATTATAATTTATGTGCTTCAAAAGTTTTAGAAATATTTTTTAAATTTATCCGTAAAAAATTAAAATGTAGGAAAAAACTGATTAACCAGTTTAAAACTAGAATTGCTAAATAGAACGTAAGACCCAAAGCATTAAGCTATAAAGTTGAAAATTAGTTTTAAAAAACTCATTCGTTGAATTCTGTGATTTAAATGCATTTCTATAATCTTAATTTTTGCCCTAAATACTATATTTACTTCTAATTATATAAGAAATGTGATGTAAGCATTTTCTACATTTCTTAGAGATAAAATCCTTCAATAACTGACAAGAAAAGTTTTAGACGTGACCATGAAAAATACAGTAACCGTAACAATCAGTATTTTCTTGGTTATTAAAAAACATTTGAAGAGTTCTTAGTGAAAAAAATTTGCAATTTGGACTTTCATGTTAGACATGATTAATATTGGTTTTGGCTCAACTTTAAATTATAGTTTGTACTTAAATTAGCAAACGTGAACAAGAAGCGACTAAATCTGCTATATGCGTAAACAAATAAAATGCCTAAACAAGTTATTTTACATTTTACACATTTTGTTAGCTTAAGAGTGGAATGTATACGGTTATTATAGTGAATTACAAAGAATACTTATCCACTGTGAGAAAACTATTTACATATAGGCCTAAACTGCATGGGAATATCAGAAAATACCGCAAGAGAAAAGAAATTTTGTAGAAACACACTTCATTAACTTCAAAGGAAACTCTTCTACAAAAAGGAAATTTTTCCAAAAAGAGAATCAATTGTTAAGAAAGAATGAGACTGATACGGAAATATTTCTTTTATATGTGTTGTAACTAAAATATAACATCTACACTTTGCTTTTTAAACATCTATACTTTGCTTTTTAAGCATCTAACCGGTAGAAATTGAATAAAAGAATGATAAAATTAAATCTTGAACATAATTGTTCTATTAAAATTGTTCAAGTGAATAATTCACTAAATGGCATGTTTTACTGAAAACTTTCAGTTGGATAAGTTACTTAGAAAATTATCTACTTTATGATATAAAATGACCTTATTAACTATTTTTACCATGAAATGAATGATGTATATTTTTGAAATATATAAACTATAAAATAAGAATCACGGTTCTTATAAAATTATTCATTTAATTATCTATAATTAGCCTAATTATAAATAGTAAACTCACATTTTTATTAAACATGCACTTCCAATTTGTTAAAATTTAATGGGAATAATTAAAAATATTCGCATTTTAGATATACTTTTATAAAAGAAGTGTAAAAAAAATAATATTAACAAAATGTTTTAGTCATATTTCATTAATAGTACAGCACAAAGATTTCAACAACATATTTAATTAACTCTGAAATATTATATTGTAATTATAAAACAACACAAGGTAATTAAGCAAAGGTAAATCAGAAATAAAAAAAAATAGTTCGTCTTTAATCCTGAATTCAAAATAACAAACTTGTAACTAAATACTATATTTTTTTACGTCAGCATGGAATATATTTTTTTAGCTAATTTTATCATATTATTCGAGACAAAAAAAAATAGTGAATGTAAAAATTTATTAAGTGTCGCTAACTATGCATTCCAAGTTAATTAAGAAGGAAAACATAATCGTTTTCAGCATAAACTCATTTACTTTCGATATTACTTTTTTAAATGCCATTTTTCAGTAATTGGAAAATAATTAGTTTTCCAAAATTTAATCAAATTACCAGAAGATCAATACTTCCTTTTCGCCGACAAAGGAATCACTGCTTAAGATTTGTTCTGTTCTTTAAGCGATAATGATGGTATTAGATAGCGGAGAGCAATTTGTTAGTTCGTAAAAATTT
This sequence comes from Latrodectus hesperus, assembly GCA_037975125.1. Taxonomy (NCBI): domain Eukaryota; kingdom Metazoa; phylum Arthropoda; class Arachnida; order Araneae; family Theridiidae; genus Latrodectus; species Latrodectus hesperus. The sequence continues at coordinate 100,368,386 of CM075851.1, forward strand.
TTCTGAGTCGGAGATTGGATAAAATTTAATCACACAAAATTAATAGCTAAGATGAAAGGGAGTATTAGTTGAGCTCTGAATTTTTTATTCACTTAGAGCCATGGAAACTTGAAAATATAAATATCGAATAAATTTAGACTTCTTTGTAGTTTTTATAATTCTATTATCATAAGAATTTAAAAGCGTTAGGGTATTTTGAATAATAACACGTCATTTTCTTTTGAGACTACTTTCTTTTAATAAGAAAGCTTTTTAACATAGATTTACACAATAATTTTAATGGATATATTTAAGAATTATAACTAATTTATTAAAATTTCGAGTAAAATAAGAATTCAATATATCCCTTATGAAATGTGTTTACAATTTTAAAAGACTGTTTCGGCATTAAATATTATAAAGTTTTCACAAAAAAGAATTTAGGGGGAGATATAAATTTACATTGATCTAAGAGAAGAAGTAAAAATTATTTAGGATATTCCTCTGAAGTAGTAAAATATTAAAGAGTTGACTATAGGTATCAATCGGAAGACAATGAATTCTTCTTTTGAATGAATGAATCGGAAGAGAACGTATTCTTTGTTTTTCCTTCTCTCCTGTCTTAAACTTTGTTAAATCAATGAAAATTATTTAAAAAAAAATTATCAAAATTTAATATAGGGAAAAACAAAAGGCTAATAATAAGCAAATATTAATTTTTTTTCTAAAGCGAAAATTTAAACATGAAAATAAACTATTGCAGAAGCTGCGCAGATCTGAAGCCGCAAAGCCTACAATGGCATGGTAACCGCGTCGTATGCGTTCAAAAATGCCAATTTTTCTAGCGATGTTTTACTCGGTAATAAGGATTTTTGCGATGATATCTGTGTTTGTGTCTATGCAGATGTCTACGTTAGTTACTTAACGCGACCCCAAAATAAGAAGTCTAAAAAATTAAGATATGTTGATCATGGAGACCAAGCAACAAATTCAACGTATTCAGTCCATCTCCTTGGATATTCTTCCTTTACGCCCAATGTTTCTCAAATGATTTTGTTCAGAAAATTATCCGTTAGTTCATGTATTTTACTGTCGACACGCAATGGAAAAGTTGCGTTGAGAATTTCTTCTACATGATCCCTTTAATTTCTATTCTTATCATCTCAAACATTTTTCTATCATTCATGGACTTTATGACGTCAAATAAAATAATTTATATAGATATAAATTACAATCAGATGAATCCTTTAAGAAACAACCTTATTTGTAACAGTAGAAAAATCTTCTATTTGCCTTAATTATAAGAACGAATAAAAAGAATTTAAAAAAGAAATTTAAGGTTGTAAGTAAGAAAAAAAAGTTATGATGAATGTTAGAGAAAAGAATCAATAAAGTATTTCTTAGAAATTTAAAAAAAAGAGATGACTATTTTTTAATCAAAATTCATTCAAGAAAAGGTCGATTAAAATTATTATAGTTCAGAAATTTTACCCATGTGAAATTATAAGATGTCTGGGTTTCAATATTTTGCTTGTACAAAAGTTATTTTCAGTTATTAGATGAAAGTTATTATCTCAGATATTGGATTTCATTTTCAAACTAGCAGAATGTTTCCTAAATGTATTCAGAGATTATATACAGCGAATATTTCTCTGGAAAAGATTATTAATGTAAAACTTAGAAGATGACTCATTAGTTTGAAAAAGATTTATTTCTAATTTTACACTATCAGCTACTGCCTTCTTTTATACCTTTTGTATTTTTTAGCCTTTTTTAAAATAAAATTTTAAAAATAATCCTACATTTTATTACTTTTTTTAGTTTTTCATATGTTTATCATAATGTGCCTATTTTGTTTTTATATAAAATATTGAATATTCTGTAAATACAACAGTAGCATTTGAAACTATCAATAAAGTAATTGAAAATAAAAATTCTTCAAATTTTAAATATTATTTCAGCAAATTTAATTAAACTAAAATTTGTGGTACGACAACCCACGTGGTCCAAGGTCTACAGTGCCTATCTCTGTTTTCTTGACCAAGAGCCCCTGGGATGCAAAGCATATGTCTCAATTAGATAATCAGCCTAAAGCGAAACGCTCAATGTCTAGTTTCCAAGCATGCTTGGTACTCAATTGATCGACCCACTGAAGGGACGAAAGGTTGAATCGATTTCCCAGCCCGAGAATCGAACCTCGTTCCTTTTCAGCAAAATTAAATATAGATGAAAATAAATTATTAATCTCATTTTATATCGTAAGAAATAAAGATAAAAAGTTAACTGCAATTAAAACTTTATCAATAATGTATGCATATGTATACCTTATTAAAACTTTATCAATGAGAGTGTATTTTCTAAATTTACAAAAAAAAACTAAATAATACATAAAAATTCAAGAAAAAAGCTAAAATTAAAATATGTGTTTAAATTTTGATTCCAGTAATGCAATAAAATACTCAGTTATAGGAAGAAAGATTGGAAGTTTGTTTTTTCTTTTTTTAAAAAAAAGAGTAAATAAAGCGTACTAAATAGAAAAGTATAGCTTAAGCAGCGAAGCATGATATGCTTTGTTTATCTCGACGTTTCGAAGTATTCTTCCGCTTCGTTTTACAAGGAAAGTGAGAAGAATTACAAAAATCATCTTGGTAGGAAAGATAGAAAGAAGAGGAAGAGGAAAAACAACAATATCAAAATTCTGTCACGGGAATTCCGAATATACCATTCTTCTTTTGGTACGCTAGTTCTGGCCATGAAAAATGAAGCGACCAGTTTTCCAGTAGAGTGGTGTCTCAACAATGCCCATTTTCACTTCTTCTAATCGATGGCGACGTTGGAAGGGAAAGTCAGCTGGCGTTGAAGGGAAAAAAGAAAGAGAAAAAAAAAAGGGAAATATATATAGAGAAAACCTCCGAAAGCACAAAACTTCGGAAAAGAAACTCGAGCCATATTTCAGACATTAGTTGATTTTAGTTTGAAAGGGACCTCCATCAAATGTCGAACAGACTGTCTGACACGTGTTCTACTTTGTCAAATACACGTTGGTGAAAGTTGTGGGGAAGGCTCTCCTCGCTGGAAATGAGACCGTGATTGGTGGGTGCTTAAGTGGCTTCCATTCCAAGGCTGCAAGAAATGACAGCTAAAAAGCCGGAAAGGAGTAGGGGAAAAGGGTTATGGAAAAATCCCTCGTGTCAAATAAATGTTGATTTGATACGCATTAAGTTGCATTGCAGTGATGTCTAATGAGTGTTCCATATCATTAATGTACATAAATTCTGAAAGGTTTTTAACAATGAATCTCTGATAAATTGACAATATTTGTATATACAAAAGCAATCAGAAATATACACGAATAAGAAATTTAAATTTTGGCTTTTTATCAATAAGAATTCAAAATGATCTATGCATTAATTGAATCTTTTGACACACTTAAAATACTTAACTTACTTTTTATTGTTTAGATGTGCATTATTACTAAATATTTTTGATGCATTTGTGGTTTTACACAATATACGATCACACTTTTAATGATGATAAACATGATGGAAACACCAAAATACCATTTCTGTTTAATTGTGATACTGTGAACATTTAATAACTGCATATAATGCTAACTCTTAGTAAAATGACCATTGAAGGATACACATGATAATATGCTCCTTAGCCAAATTTCAAAATCAACATGACATCAAGTGGAAGGGACCTACCAAGTCATCTTAAAATGAATTTTTACGTTAGATTTCCAACCATCTTTCAACTATTTCTGATTAATTGGGCATATTACAAAAGATAGCTCAAACGAATTACAACAAATCTTTCAATTATTTACCTTTATTATCCTAATTTTACCTTTATTACAAGTATTGAATTTTACAATATTGTACAAATATATTAAAATGACGATACGATAGAGAATTTTTTTTAAAAAAAATGAAACGATTTAATGGAAAATATTTGTAAAAAAATAGTATGACTTATCAAATGATAGTTTTCTTAAGGAAATTGTAGCAAAAGCTTCCTTTAAAATTAAAAATTAATTTACAGTACCACTAAAGTTGGTGTTACTATCTGTGAGAAATAGTTGTTATTTATACCCTTCTTCCCAAAAGAATATAATAGTGCATCACACATATTGAATTTACGGAATTTCTACTGAATTACATTTTTTTAAAAAATGGGAAAATAAATGTATATTTCGTAAGCTTTTTAATTTCAATATGTATAAAATATTATAATAGATTCTCACTATTAATAAAAACGTACATTTCATGAATGATTGATTTTTATTTGTATCTAAGTTATAAAACGTACTTACATAAATCGCGATTCAACTCATTGAAAGCAATATGGGATAACTGCAATCAATTATGCATACACTTTATCGAAAAGAGAATCTTAAATAGCACTGAACAGCACCGCCCTGGTTTCCTGTCCCTTAGGCAAAAGAGCTCCTAATAGAACGGTTAGCACTGGTATTTGGACCAACAATTCGTGGATTCTAATCCCACTTTAACCATGTAGTTAGTTGGGATACACTTTAAATTGTAAGTCCCATTCTAATTATCCTTCGTATCCAAAGTGATTGTTGAGCGATAAAGAAAAAAAACATCATAGTAGTTTCTTTTACAGTGAAGGTTCTTAAACTATAGTTAAATAATTTTTATAGAATTAAAACTGAAAAAAGTGCTTATGACAAAAACTGTAATTTCACAAGATGATTTCTACTTAAAAAAAAAGTGATTATTCTTAATTTCATATTATATTGCTCTTAAAATGCTATAAATGGCATACTTTATAAATTCATAATTTTTATATAGGAATAATATATTATGTAAATAACTTGAGAAATGAATAATTATCAGATTTATAACTCAAAATTTGTGAATTAGATTAATTATTTCAAGAGTAACTCCTAAGAAGAGGACGCTTTTCTCGAAAGTATTATTTATTAGTGTTATTTTACAACTGCGAACTATTTCTGCTGGTTTAAAAATAAATTTTATCAATCATTAGACATACCCAAATTTAACCATTGGTTAAAAAGGGATTGAATAATAGGATTAATTAAAACAATGATTCAATGTTGATGACTAATTAATCATCAGTCCCTAATTAAGAATTTATTAGAGTGGCCATATAGGCTTTAATTATGAAGATTCATAAAATCAACAAGTAATGTACATCAACGAACTATAACTGCATAACATTTTTGAGATTCTCATTAAACATTTTTCTTATCATAACTGTGTTTTAAAAGGTAAGACAAAATTAATTAGTTTATTAATATCAAGCAGTCATAATTTTATGAATAATTTTATAAGCTTTTGTAAAAATAGTCACTTAATTAAAAAGCTGAATAGTAAATAAATTTTACATAAAATATTATAATCAGAAATAAGGTATCGACGTAAAATAGCTATGGTGTTAGTTAAAATTATTTAAAGCTAAAATAATAACATAATAAAAAATTTTAAAAATACATTTAACAAAATATTTTTTCAAACCTACTCAACATTTCTCAGAAAAATAAACATTGACATTCTCAGAGAAAATACTAGATTATTTATTACATGAAATCCATAATATGTGTGGATACAGTTATTATTCTAGCCAATATAGTATGTCATGTATTCTAGTTTTCTAAAAGGAATTCTTTCAGGGCAGAGGAGTCATTGAATGCCATTAAAAGTAACAACATTAGAGGCGCTGTGTCCCACTCCCATTTACTCTTAAAATTCGCTGAAGAGTAAATAATGCGAGTCTGCTAATGATTCGTGGAAGGGCACCAAAGTACACAGTTCAGCAATTAATGAGAGTGAGTTTAGTCGCCACAGTCATTTACACTGGCGAAAAATTCGTCGTGAAATATCGCACTGGAAGACTAATATCGACTGCAAAAACGTGCCAATAGAGAAGGATTTCCAATAAGCGACTTGGCTTACTAAAGTCAATATCAGATGTGGACTAAATAAGGTGAGAAAGAATCTTTGTCTATTCCGGAGCTAGCTTAATAAAGCTGCGAAGAAGAAAGAAAATGCTATGAAAAAAATTCCCACTGTATTCCATTCCAATTACCTAATTGGTGGAAAAGCACTGCATTAAAAGGTTTCGTACTTGGTTGGTATTTTCTAGGAATAAAATAAGAGGATACTCTTACAAAAAAGGCTAGTTTTGATGCAAATGATTTTTATTTTCTTTTTTTTTTCTTTTTTTGGCTCTTTCTTCATAAAATGATCTTGCTTATATATTTGAATCTTATGAAAAAACATTTTTTATGTCAAAATATACTATATTATATATATATATATATATATATATATATATATATATATATATATATATATATATATATATATATATATATATATATATATATATATATATATATATATATATATATATTAATTACACATGCTACAGAATTTGTTTTTGAAGGATAATACACTTTAAATTCTTGATTAAAAATGTATAACACTAATTGAAAATAATTAAATAATTTCCTAAAATATCTCTTCTGGGAAAGAATATCTATCTTATGAGGGAATATTTACAAAGTTATAATTTAAAAGCACTTATTAAATTATAGTTTAATAAGTAAAGTTAATTATATAAACATTGTGTATTATGAATGTTAATTAAAAATGTTACTTAAGCAATTTAATTAAGTATTACTTAATTAATCTAATAAGCAAATTGAATTAATTTAATAAGCAAGTTTTAATTTAAATTTAATCAGTATTAAAAGCAAATAAATCTCATTTTTTTAACTTTACATAAATATTTTAAAACTTAATTTTTTTTATTATTTATTTTATTATTTTTTATTATTTTTAATTTAATTTTATTATTTATTTTATTATAATTAAAATTTAATCTTAATTATATTATATTTTAAACAATTTTATTTTAAATTAAGCAATTCGTCTACGGGTTCTGATATATTTCTAAATGTGGAAAAACTACATTTTAATATGCATACATACATATTTATATATGTATATATATATATATACATATATATATATATATATATATATATATATATATACATATATATACATGTACATATATACATGTATATATACATATATATATATACATCTATACATATATATATATATATATATATATATATATATATATATATATATATATATATATATATATATATATATATATATATATATATATATATATATATATATATATATATATACAAACAAAGAACAAAGAAGAAACTCTAAAAAAGAATTTCTTGATAATCTTTAACTTTTTCCTTTCACCTAAGATTAAAAAATTTGGAACTGTATTTCTATAAAGAAAATACTTTAAAATACCTTACAAAAAGTACTTATTTTAAACTTTGTTAAAAACATTTTCCATAAAAGCAGCTGTTGATATAAAATCCTTACATTATGTTCCATATTTTATAACATTCTAATGAATAAAATGTCAACTGTATAAATCTGCAAATTATTTGAAAATTTCTATCATATTATTTTTAGTGCAGATTTCTTTTCTAGTACTTTATTAATTTATTAAGAGTAGATTATATATATATATAAATGTTATGAACAGTATAAAAATGTTTTGACGTGTAAAAATCCATATCGTATTACTGAAAAATAAATGAAGACCAGTTCGTCTTTTAAAGTACAATTTTAAATGGATAATCATTAGAATTTGGATAAAATATATTTATGTTCGTAAAAGTCAATTTGAATTATCCCTAGATTTTATTTTTAGCACAAGGAAAACATTTTCTGAGCCATATTTAGTAGTTTTCTTTAGAAATAATTATATTTTTATCCTATATTATGATTTAAAACATATGTATTTGTATTTTCTTTTAAATGGCTGAATTTATAGATAATATGACAATCTTAGTATAAATTTTATGCATTAGAAAGCACGACTGAGTATTTTCATAGTCATCAATATAGGATATCATCAAAATACCTTTTCCAAGGCTTTAACCTTATTTATGAATATTAAATGTTTTTTCTATTATAATAACTTACACAATTCATCTACTTTTCATTGGCGGAAATTTTATTTTCCATAATCAAAATATATTTTGGTTAGTGTTTATCAAAAATAAATGTGTTGATTTTATGGACAAAACATAATTTATTAGACCTCTGAAGATCGTAAAACTATCGGAAATGGTTATATCTGTATATCTTCATTTTTTATGATTATTGAAATTAAATTATAACAGTTGACAGTTACCAATTAAGGAAATACTTGATCGATTGGATTAAAAGAAAGCAGAACCAGTATTCAGCAAGAAAATTTACTAGATAAATTATAATATTGTAGTAAAAAAAATTGTTTGAATTTAAAATATCAATGAATGGATAATTAGAAATCTAATTTTCTACCACACATTATTTGAAAAAGATTTATTCTTTAAGGAAACATCACTCACTCTGTTTACCTTTATACCATAGATAACAATTACTCTTCAAATACCTAATGAGTGCCTGCTCTCGAATAGTAACTTTGGTATTCAAATGTAATTTTTTTTTTAAATTCTATAAAATTTTATTTTTTTAGTTAATGTTGTTAAATTTATGTTGTTAATTTATAACTTAACTATATGATTGGCACAAAATTTATATATTGTAGCGACTTTATAATCATAAACTTTTTCCACAGAAATTTAAATCATTTAATCTGGAAAAAACATATACAAACATATATTTGTATAATATATATTATACAAATGAAGAACGAATTCAATTTACAGATAACCTGAAACTACAAATAAAAGCAATAAGTGTTAAATGTGTTGAAAAAATAATTCATAAAACAAGGATTATATTTTCTAATTCTATGAATTTATTGAAAATAAAGGAACCATTTACTCAAATAACAAATTTTGTTTACTCCCCCTTCAGATCAATGCCAAAATTGAGGGAGTAGATCCTCTGGTGCTGTCATCTATCGGAGGATTTGAAGAGCAAAAGTCGTACTTTCACCTTCATGGTGCTCTTCTTAAACGAAAGACGCTCCCAATTGACTTAAATTCGCATAGCCAAGGCATAGCGAGCTTGGCTTGTCCAAATGTCATTAGTAACAACAACACAAATATTGCTTGTACTAATGAGGATATAATGAATTAAGTGAATAGCAGAAATTATTACGATTTCATTTGCAGAATATTATATTTAGAAACAACCAAAGTCAGTTAAAGCAAATTTATAGAGTTGATAGTATGGGGATATTTAATTTGTACAAATTGGTATGATAAATTATTTAAACATTATTTAAAATAATACTAAAAATTAAGATATCAAGAAATAATTTAAACAGAATATCTTAAATATTTGCTATATTAAAATTTCATTGAATAAGTAATAACATTTATATACCTTATTTTTAAGATTTTATTCCATTTTTTTATGTAAAAATATATATCAACAGCTTAAATTTCTTCAAGTGCATATTTTTTTCTCTGAGTTATTTAGTTATCTATGTTATCGTAAATTATTAAAGCATGAATATTAATGTGTTCTCGCGAAATATGAATATCGAAGTTAAATTTTTAATTTGAATGAAGAGAGCATATTATTGAATTTTATCAATTTATAAATATTTTCATAGTTTTTGAATAAATTTTGATAAAATCGTTCCTTTGTTCATGTCAATAAGACATTTTTAAAGCTCTTCTCTAGAGTTTTCATTTCTTATAACAACATACTCTTATTTGAGAATGACTCCATTGTTATTATATACGTAAAAAAATGTCATTATTTAATATTGTTTCACTAAATATAATATTGCTGTTTTTCTGGATACTACCAAAAACAGACATCATGTGTTAAAAGGAAAAAAAAATCCAAAATAAAACCATAAATGTTAGTCAAACAAAAAATGTTTTACTCCATATATTTATTTTAAAATAAATAAAAAAATAAACATATACTGCACACATCAATTTAACTTATATTACTTTCAAACCTTTCAAAGATAAAAATTATGCGCGAAAGCAAAGTAATATATATAAGCTGGTGGAGTAAACGGAACTAAAAGTAAACATTCTATTCACAACTTTAAAAAAAATATTTGAAATAAGTATTATAAATGCTTTCATACGAAAATGCGCGTGAGTCATTTAAGGTCGACAGGTGTCTTTATCCGAAAATCGAAACAATTTACACAGTATAAACAAAACAGATATTTAGCATGAAAACAACTCATATTGTATTCCGTCTCCTTTGGAATAAACATTCTGAAATCTTCAGCGTGTAAGATATCCTTTTTCCAAACGTGGTTGGAGAAAATAGGTCAATAATCCATCAAACCCCAGCGCGACAAAAGCAGAAACTCTTCAAACAGTTAAGCCATTTGAGACAAACTTAATGTAACTGAATCGTCACGTAATGGGTATCGGGAGAAAGTCTTGGTCGATGAGCAGAATATAAAGGTATTCTTTACTTCTTCTTCGCAGGACTGGTAATTCACGCTCAAATCGCAGATCTGTCACGAAGGGAGCCCAGTGTCACGAATCACTCGGTTACCATGGCAGCGTAGTCATCTTTTTCCGTCTCCAAATCTTTCCCATTATCTTTGCGTGCCAGGCAAATGTGTGTGATTCCGTCCATATTTTTTCTGCTTGGTTTCGATGTGTGTGTGCTTTTAACTTTATGAAAGGACGTGCTTCTGTACTGCCGAAACCGCGTTTATAAAAGGTATTTTATCGAACGATTTCCAAAGCGAAGGCTCGTGGAATTAAGGATAGAATATTTAGGGGCTCGTGCTGTGCATATCTGTCATGTCTTATTCGGCGAGAAAATAACTTTTTTACTGCAAATGTCATTTTATGATACACTGTAATATAGTTAAAAATAAGTACATGATCGTAATATTGCATACAAGAACAAGGACAATTTTACAACTCAAAAATTCATTTCTTTTCAGTAAGCTGTAAAAACCAGTTAATATTTATATATAATTATTTAATTTTCTTAAAAATAAGGCATATTTTTTTGTATTTTATAAGAAGTTTATTAGTTAAGATTATATTTTTAAATATACAATATTTCATTAACTATTATGAGGCATTAAATAAAATGACAATAAATTTAACTTGTACTTTATCAAAAAAATAGTATAATTAAATATATTTGACGATTTCTTTAGTCATATTATATGAAATATATACTTAACATTAAAGTAAATATCTAATAATAAGATGTGTATATATTATCATAATATTGAACAAAAGGAAAATAAGTGTTCATAGTTATTAATAACACTTAATTTGTTTAATTAAAGAATAAAAGTTTCTTTATTTTGTATACTTCAACACCGCTAAGTAATTACAAAGCTTGTTTATTGTTGAGTGGTGTATGCTCTTTTTACAATCTAGTATGTAATATTTTCTGAGTCGATGTTCCATTAGATACACCTAATGTTATTAACAGTTTAATAGCAGCTTCTACTTTATATATTGACGTCGTATAACCTGATAGACGGTTGCATGCAAACATAATATTAAAAGGATATTCTATGGCCTCTATATGCTAGCAAGTACTGAATATACCTTACTTTGAAGGGAAATATAAAATAATAACTTGTACATTAATGAAACACTAAAACAACAGTAGGTTATTGGCGAATATCTGACATCAAATTCTCCGAATACTCCAAAAATAAAATTTTAGACATAATAAAATAAAGAACAATACCCACCTATATTCATACCACCTCAAAAGTTTAACGAACTGTGTTTTTTTGTATTTTTAATCTTTCTAAATTAAAATATGTAATTAGGAAGGACAGTAAAACAAGAAAATGAAAAATATTGATTGTTTTAGCACCTATTTGTTTTACTTTATTTGCTTATTAATATAAAAGTTAGGGAAACCAATTGCATGTAAATGTGTTCATATCTCTCACTATACTTTTGTTGTATATAATTATTTATTTTTATGGATATCTTTTAATTTATTTCAAATGAATAATAACAAATAAAATTAACATGTTATCATGCAGTAAAACTTTACTTAAATCTATTCAAATAATATTTGAACAATTTACATTTTTATAATAAAACCCTAACACATTTAATTGACACAATAATTATGTATATTTTTAAATAAATCTATCTTTTCATTCCCAAGAAATAAACTGAATCCATTATAACCATACGAAAAAATAAGTAATGAATATATTCAATCAACGGAGGTTTCTCATGAATATTTTTGCTTCAATGCTTCTGAGATCAATATTCGCTTTCAAAGATGATAAAAAGCGTACTCCATGCACTGAATGGACGCCAATTTCAGCAGCATTCTTTTCTTTTTGCTTATATCAAGGCTTCATCATCTATATTCCCTCACAAGAAGAAACAAAAACTAATTAAAATCTGAAAATCTGAGCCTTTTTATTCCTTGCTCGAAGGAGACATAGTTAACTTAAAATAGGCCGCCGAGCTTTAATTAAAAAGTGCATTTCATTCGAACCAATCTGGTTCTGGGGCTCCAGGGAGTAGCTTCCATTGTTGGGAGCCAGCTAGAAATTAACGCCAAGGCGGAAATTAAGCTATCCAAAAGTGATGTTTTGCGAAAGAAGCGACTTAATCCGAGATTTCATTCTTGTGCAATCTGTACTTTTAAAAAGTTTTTAGATTTGTTAGATTAAATATATGCAAAGTGTACAGGACGCTCTGGCTAATTTTAATCCTTGTTTTGCGACTCTGTTTTGTAATTTTATTCAAGTATTTCCTTGATTCATCAGGTTGTCGAAAGGATTTCTTTAGAGTTGAAAGAGTATTTTTTCATTCAATCTCATATGATTTGAAATTAAATATTTGTAGATTAAACCGATTTTGTTTCCAAAGTCATTCAACATTAATTGCGAATATTAAAAAAAAACGGAACCATAAGAAGTTATATACGAATTATGCTCACGGCATAAAATTAATTTTTTTATTTAAATATTTACATAAAAAATCATTATTATTTACAGAACTATATATTATTTAAAAATGTTTTAAAATACCTGACCTATATGAAGACATACATAATGAATTTCTTCATTACACTTTACAAATACGGTTTCAAAGAAAGTAAAATATATTTCCATAGTTTAAAACATATTTAAAAAGTAATAGTACATAATTATAGTTCACAAATTAGAGTTTAATATTTTTTATATTTATTATGTAGCTATACTTTAAATCAGGTTATAGAAAATATAATTATATAATAATTGAAATCAGGTAGCTAATAGTAATGAATTTTCGTATATAATTTCCCAAAAAAATTTTTAAATTTGTCATTAAACTTAAGCAATAAAAATACTTATATGAAATATATTGCATTATATTATTTTCAATTATTTATAAATAAGAAAACTTTTAAACATTCATTTATAACTAACCTGTATCTTACAGTGTCTATTTCTTTCAACCAATAAATAAAGCATTTCACACACAAATCGAAAATAAATATATTTTTAATTTTTTTAAGGGTACCCTATTTTAAAATTTTAAATTTATTATAAATTGGTTGACATAATGTGACACAAATTTTATAAATTAAGTATAAAATTATATGTAAGATGTAAATGTAAAACTAAATAGTCATTAAATTTCATAAGTTTGAAATTATATTAAGATTTGAGAGATGTTGGAAATATTTGATCATATTAAATACATTGCTTTTTTAAATTTTTAGATATTGAAATCTTATTTGTACTTATGATTGGCTGGTTTGCCTCTTACTGTTACAGTTAATCGAAGCTATTATTTCTATCCAGGAACTACAGTTTAAAGGGGATTTCGTTCTACTACAACATCCCCGCCAGAGGCTGTTATCGAACCCATGAACTGAAGGCCAGAAAGCTAAACTTTCAGCAGCCGTTTGGCAGTTTGTACTCACAAATAACTACTAAAATATTTTTTTTAAATCTATGTAGTTTTTCTAGTATATGTAGTTATTCTAATCTATAAAGTTTTGATGAAATGCATCTTAGTCTTTTTTTATTTTCTTATGCAAATTATTTTAAAAAATATTTTCAACATCCCAAAATTGACCAATTATTATTATTCCTAAATTTTAGATTCCACCACAAAATATTATTTTTTTACAACATGTTTCCAGCCACCTATTTCTGTTTATGAAAAAACATTTAAACATAGCAAACTACATTGTAATTTTGAATGACAACCAAGTGACGATGTCAAAACCTGATATGTTAACCTCCTATATATGACCTACCATACAAGAGAATGACTATTGGATCCTGTGCAACTTTTAAACTGCAAATTTTTCTCAATAAAACGTTTTTTCGGTGGGGTATTAGAACTCATAATCTCCCCCACACAAGAACTTAGTTGTTTTTCCATCATGCTTTCACGTCCATATATAGTTATCAATACGCACATATTACAAAAAAATTATTAAATGTTTATGGCTTCTAGTTTTAAAGATTTTCAAATTTTAAACTATACTGAACTGATTGTTACTTTTAGAACTCTTATTCTCTGATAAGAAAAGGTTTGTCACCATAAACGTAATGTATTGAGTTCCATAGATAATCCAGTTTAGTGTGTCTAATATCTTTTTTTTAGCACGATATAAAAGTTTTCAGAACAAGGTGATACTTCTAGTGTCAACCTTTTCACAAGTGAAAAACAATATTTGTAATTGTGCTTATTTTCTTTGATCGGTACACAGGCAACTGAAAACATATAATTATGAAGATTCCTCAAACATATCTCGATCACTTGTTTTCAAGTCACAATTTAAATAGCTATTAATTTCTTGCGATAGATCAGGATTTCCTCAATTAAAAAGTATTGTGATATTGATATTTTTAATAATATTTCTAAAATAAAAATACGATACATTTTTTGTTTTGAAATTTTTTGAAAGGGATCCATGAGCAAATATTTAAAAGTTGAAATGATTCTGCATCAAAAATGATCGTTACTTTGAATGTCCGGGATGTTGAAAATGATTTCCTTCTGTGAAATGTCAATTTAAAGTTATTACAGGGAGGTAAATCTGGTTAGTGAAAATTGTGTGGTAGAAGGCGTGCTTTCTTTAGAAGATTACAACTCCCTGAGTGTGAGAATGAGTTTTATACATAACTTCCTTTTTCTTTAAAATTTCTGATTGTACCACATAAAATAGGTTTCTGATATTTTATATAGCTTCAAACATCTGACCAAAATATACTTTTAAATATATCACTTACATAATTTTTTCACGGGTGACAGATCATTTCTTGGATAAGTGGTATGCTTAACATCTTGCAGAATACTTCCTTACATTTTAAATCCACTTAAGCCAAACAAACAGAAACAAAATTTAGAGCTTTGCTTTAACTGACTTTCAGCGTTTGCAATATTTTATAAGCTACTTCTCCAAAACTGAAATGGAAGTTTATTTTCCCTTGTTTTTCATTCTTTACTGTTTCTGGCATGGTTCTTGACAACAAACCATGCATGAAGTTTAATGTAACGTATAGTGATCCGTAATTTTTATATATTAGAAAATGAAATCTGGGTTTGCTGCAGAAAATATTTGCAAATATGTAGAGTCCTCCAATATTTTAAATAAATTAAACAAATACTGAAAATAGCGGAGCAATTAAATATATTACAAGCTGTATACATAATACAAAATTATAAATATTTATATATATTCAAGAAAAGAACAATACCAAAGTACAAGTGTTGTTTTTTTAATTATTATTATTTATCCTACGCCCGACCTTGGTTTTTCAACCATCAGTCTCTGTCGGGCAGCCCAATACAATCTTGAGGTGAATGAAAAGTCATCTTTCGCAGAATTTCTAACTGCGACGTCCGAAAGTCCAGGGCACAATTGTTTGATCCCATACTATTTCCAATTAATAATATATAAGCAGTAAATTCTATCTATGTTATCTTGTAAACCATAATTGAGACAAATTTTTATTCATTTTATTTCAAAATGAAATAAATTACGTGTATGTACAGAGAAAATATTTATTTAATTAAATCTAAGTATAAAATGTCCCTTATTTTTATCAAAACATTATGTTTTCTTAATGTGTTTAAAGAAATGATATTATGCAATACCAAGTTTTTCTTATGATATTATTTTCTCCAACGTAGTAAATGAATAATGATTCTGGAAAGTATGTTTAATCAGATGCATTTTTAGTTATTTTTTCTTATTCTAACTAGAAACATATTTTGAATATTTAGTGATCTAACTGCTTATTTTAAGGACTTCAATTAGCTGACTTTCCTCTGCAGCTTCACTTTAATATTCATTTTCTAAAACATGTTTGCACCATATCGAGAAAGTGGACATGTTTTGTAAAATCACATTTTAAAATGACTTTATTTTATGAAAAAAACTATGCTTAGTATTAATAATGGAAAATTTAATAAGAAAATAGCTCATAAAGAAGCAGAATATATCTTATGAAGTTTATTTAATTTAGAGAGATATAATCTACAATAATCTCAGTTATCAGTCAAAAAATCAAAATAGTTCTCTGAAATTTATACTAAATATATTTCTAAGGAAATGAATAACAATTGGTTATATTTTTACTCTTTAAACTACTTAATTTTAATGAGAAAGAAAAATTACCTTATATATGGGAAATTATTTTCGAATCAGTATTTTTCCTCTTAAGTACAACTTATATCATACTTTAGTATTGAGGAAACAGTCGATCAAATATCTGTATGAGAATAGCACAAAATAAATGCTCTTTTTCCAAGATTTTCACATGAATATTGAGCAGACAAGATTCTATATCTTCACATTCAAGCCTGTAAAAGTAAAAACGTGCTTACTCATTTTTCAACTATGAATTTAAATTATGAAGAATACTTAAAATTATCAAAAGAAAAAGAAAAGACTAAGTGGTAGGAAAAAAGTTTAGCAACGACTTAAAGAAACAATATCTTAAAACAAATTACATTTCCTTTCATAAAATGTTGTTATTATGAGGTTCATTAGAAAATATTTTTAACTACTTAAAACTTATTTAAATTATTTACCAAAATCTTTCATAATTTTTAATTCTTAAAATTCAACAACACATACATTAGGGAGTTTTAAACATTTATAATAATAAATTGAAATAATTTTATTCAGTTTGTAAGATATGAACAATAGATCAAAAAATATTCTATCTTAAATAATAGTTCATTTTTAAAGAAGGAAAAGGTTACAATATAAATTTATATTAAATGCAATTAGTCAGTATAGTTTGATTGTAAAGTAAAATATAATCCGCTTCAATGCTTACTGAACTACAAACTTGGTAAAAAAGTTTCTAAGAAAATAACTAAAGTAATTTATTCCAATTAATATACTTTATACGTTTACTTTTAAATTTCATTCTAATGCTTAATAGAATCCAATCAAACATTTAAATGATTATTTATTCACAACTTTAAATGAGTACCCCAATTTGATCAACATCTTGAAATAAATAAATTTCTTTATTAATTTTAAAATATTTCAGAAAACTAATATTTTAGTAATAATTAAATAACATTAACGAATACACTCATTTCTGGTAACATTTCATCTTACACAATATGTTTTGTTGAATTTCACCACAGTAACCAATTTAAATTTTCTATTAAAAAAACATAAAATGTTTTGCGTATTATTTTTCAAAATCCTTTTATAAAAGATGTTAAAAATTTTATTCCTTACATGATAAAATTCCTTTAAAATTCTAATCAGAACCATATTTATTAATACATTTAATTTTCAAAGATAGATAAAAATATATTAAAAGAAAAATGTATATAAGACATGAAATTAAGTAGTTTATATTATATATCTATGCTCCAAAATCCATCACTACCTTTAAAAATTAGATTGATATCGATTATATAAACTTAGTAATAAAACTGTAAGAATATTAAGATTAACCCATACATCAACTAAGCAAATTAAACTCTCCGGACAGATAAATCACATATTGCAAATATCACGTCACTCTTTGGAGAACGTAACTCATCGAAAAGTAAGCCTTCCAGGCAAAGTTGTAAGGGAAATTTATCGATAAATCTCTCAAGAATTTTCCAAGTAATACCCACAGATGCAATTAAGGAATTGGTTACAGACAGTCCAGTGTACACTTCTGGCTTCGATATTTGATGGCATTTAAATTGCAATATTGCCCGTTGCCTGCAGGGGGAATTTGGGGGATCGATGCCATTCAGAGATCAAGAAAATGGAATCGCAAGGAACCCATGCCTGGATATGGTGCCATTTATAGCGCTTCCCTTCCCGCCGAAATGCGGGCGTAGGGACTTTTCCCCTTTCCTGCTCGAAAAGGGGATTCAGAACTGGAGAGTGATCCCCTCCAGAGAATAAGAAGCAAGTTGGGATTGGTCAAAAGGGAGTTCCATAAGCTCCAGCCGGGTTTAATTCGAAACGGATTACTAGTCGCTGTTAGGGATTTACCTCATTTTTAGCTCTGCCTCTTTTAGGATTAGAAGATGTCATTTTTCCCTCTTTCTTGTTTCACATGTTGTGAATGTTATTGGGAATTGTGATAACTTTGAACATATATTGTTTTCTTTTAAAATTTCAATAAAATGACACGAAAGTTAAGTAGAGTAAAATATTAACCTAAAGCTATAAAAAAAACCATTTGATATTCTATAAATATCCAAAGTGTTTTCAATAGAAAAATGCATGTTTTGTTTCATTAATATCTAAGAAAAAGAAGTTTTAAATGTATTAGGTTGATGCGTATGAAATGTCGGATTCTTAAGTGATTGTATAAAACTGCATATCTTTCTTCAAAAGCTGTTTATTCAATCAAAGTATGCTCCATTCGCTTCAATAAACTTCTCCCAACGAGATTTTAAAGCGTAGATGCCTGTCTTAAAAAAATTTTGGTCTTTAGAATTAATAAACTCTGATATCGAGTTTTTAGACTGTCTTCATTTTCATAGTGTTTTCCCCTTAAAAACAGCTCTAAATGCTTAAAAAATGAAAATCGGTCGGCGAGAGATCCGGTGAATATGGTGGATGCTGCAATGATGAGCATACGTTTAACCGATCCAGCTTATTTCGCTCTGTCAGTGCGTGCGGTACCCACTTGTCCATCTTCTTAACCTTGCCAATCTCAGAAAGGTGTCTCAATATCGTTGTATGGTCAACTTTCATCCTGATAGCAAGTTCCCTCGTGAATACGGCTGGATCCGCTTCCACTAGAGCCTTCAGGTCATCATTCTTCACAGACGTTTTGGGTCTTCCGCGCGGCTCATTTTGCAGTGAAAAATCGCCAGTCCGAAATTTTTCGAACCAACGCTGCACTTTCCGATCGTTAACCGTATTCTCCCCAAACGCTTGGTTTATGTTGCGTGCAGCTTTTGCAGCACTATTACCAAGTTTGTACTCATATAAGAAAATGACGCGAATGTCGGCAGAATTCATATCGGCAATAAACTCAAAAGAAATAAAAAAGGGAAGACCTTCGAGAAAACCTATTTTGCTGAAATGAGTCTCTGGCAATGGACAATACGAGTATGAATGAGGTTATGCCAAATACAAAAGTATAACGAAAACAGGGAGGAAAACATCCGCATGTAAAGAGAATCCGACATTTCATACGCACCAACCTAATAATATCATTTCTCGTTGCATTATTTCTTCCCAAAGAAAATGATGTAACATACTAAAATTGTATGCAAAGGAAAGCTTAATGTAAAACTTTTGCATATAAGTAACTACTTACACATAAATTCATATTAGTTATTCTGTGATAGAATTGATCTACTTAATATTATCGCCAATAGTATATTCATCGCGAAATTTAGGCTTTGCATAGGCTTTATGAATTTTAAAATTTGCTGATAGCTCTAATATTCATATTATGCCTCTTTCTCCCTATATATATAGTGCTGGTATTCATATTATACCTATAATGGTACTACTCATTTTATTTGAAATGTTTCGCAAATACTACTATTGAAAAAGTTCAAGTTCAGCAAGCAAATATTTGTTTTTGCAATTTTTATAGAAAATGTGTGTTAAAAGTATGCAACAATTAATTATGTTGTTTCACTAACCAAAACATAATTTTAATTTTCAAAATAGTTTCTTA
>CM075851.1:101070961-101120961 GCA_037975125.1 Latrodectus hesperus
TATGACTGTAAATTTTAAATCAATATTAATTAAATATTTTTTCCTATGTATGATGTTTTGACTATTTATCATAATAAGTAGAAATTAGTTTTATAGCTTTCACGTACTTATTTAAAAAAAAAATCTAGGCTTATACATAAATTTTCGATTAATAATTTTTTTTTTACTTTTTTGTTTGTAGAAAAATAAATATTTTTTATAATTAATTTACGAACGCAAAATTTTCATTTTATAGTAATTTTTCTAATGCCTGAAATCATGCCATTCAACAACTGTGCTGATATTATAAATTGTGCGAATCGTGTCGTGCTCTTCTGCATTAAATTTCATTTTATATACTTTATTTACAGCAGTAAACGTTAAAAAGTATTTCCTTCATCTATTGAATTCATCCATTTGAGATTACAAAACTATAAAACACTTGGGCAATAACAGTAACTTCCAATTTTATTCCAGTAAAGAAATAAAAAATATATATGACCCTACATTTATCTACTCATCACAATAAAGTGATTTTTTTCTGTTAACTATTTCGAAAAAAGAATTTTAGACTAGAGTAAAGTAAATGTTAAGTATATTTATAAAAACCGTTAAAAGGTTTGTTTGTTTATTATTTAGTTTAGCGGTTTTCAAAAATTGTGTGAGCCGCAAATTAGTTTCAGTAATCACGAGACAATTTTATGTTTATATAAAAGTTTAAATATAAAAGTATGGACTATAAATAATTGTGAAAATTGCTGTTGGATAGAACTTGATTGTAATTTTTATGCAGCGAAATTTGTCCAAAATATTTTTAAAAATGGTCGGTTTAGGTTTTTTTTTATTTTTATTTTATTAATTTTTTTAAACGAGTGTAACGGATAAAAACGGATGATAAACCTCTAATTTTCTGATTTTTGTTAGAATTGACAAGTTATATGAGAGTAACTTGCAGCAGTGTCGAATGATAGCTTCAATGTTTTAAGTGTTTTAGAAATTTGATTTGTTATTATGTATGGTCAGAAAATTCTCCAGAACAATATTTTCTGATTAAATATCGGTATTTTTATCTTTTCCCCATAATAAGATCCTTTCTCCATTAGGAACGAGTGTAAAATCACGCAAAGTTCAGTAAACATTAAGGAAATTTTTGTTAGTTCGCATTATCCAAAACATTTAACATAAAAATTTCTATTTGTGTCTGGTTTTATCTATTATATACTGGTGTCCACTTACGGAAAACTTTACTAGAAATTCAAAGATTTAAACTCACATTTCCTTTATTAGTTCGATTTGTCAAAAAGATAAACATATTTTCAGCATTATTTGTCGCTACAGTTATCCACTTATGGACATAAAAGATTTTTTCAGAACTGAAGCCAATCTTTTCCTATTAGACACTATTAGGAAGTATTAAGGTAAGCAATTGGCCCTAGAGATTAACAATTAGGTAGTCCCGACACCCCCTAGATGGAAGAATTAATGCCTAAATGTCTTTGAACCCAGTCCGAGAGGAGAATGAGCATCATTTATTGTGATAATCTATGTAAATAATTTTTTTCTTAGTTCATGAATAGTTATAAATTGCCATTTTATATTAGTTTCAATTAATCAAATAAGAATTTCAAGCTCTCATTCTATCTGTTATGGTTAACACTACATTGTTCGTATAACAGATAGACTGTCACGCCTAAAAATGTCACAAATAAAATTTGCTTTATGCATTTCTGGGGATGTGGAAGAAAATATTTCATTGCTTGAATTTCCGACTCTAGAAGAGTATAGTAACATTTTCATAATGTAATTTATTGTTAATTATAACACTACTGCATAGTTGTTGTTGTTGCACCAGCATACTTCCCTGTACCTAGCCCTTAGATGGACTTTACCAACTACTGCATAGTGTACAATTTAACGTAACATACAAAATTCTTTAAAAAAAATTTTTTAAATGAAATTACATTTTGAAAGATTTTTTCGTGAATGCGAGCTAGATGAACGGGTTGTAAGAAAAAAAAAATCTGGAAACTTGCAAATTTGATCTTGAGAAACACGGGCATGCAGGAAACAGATTCATCCACTTTTCGTTGTTCACTAGTGGAGTTGATTGAATCCTGGAAATAACACTCCTAAGAAAGCATTTTTTGCTACGATGGTATTGTGAAACCTACATTATCTTTAAGTAGTAGTAATCTAATTCAAAAATAAGAAAAAAAAATGTTATGCTGTTATTCAAAATTTAGCAAAATCATTCTAATTCATTTATTCGATTTATCGCGATTTCGATTGGCTTTTACTCAAAATAAAACGAAGAAATTTTCGCGCATAGCCTAATGATACACAACGAAAAAGCAACTGATTTTAATTTCACTTTTTTAGATATCAGTCCAAGTAAGAGAGGCAATTGGCTAAGAATTTCCCTTTTTTTCTGATGAAAGGCCTATTATAAACTGTATTGAAAGGATATAATGTATTGTGCTAAGATTATTTATTAACATAAGCAAAAGATCATAGATGAGAGATTCCTTTTAGTCGTTTAGGTTAATTTTTTTGAGATCAAATCATTTCACTGCCTTTATTACTGAATATTTTAATTGATCGCACTGTTTACATACAGCAGTGTATGTAACTTTACGCTTCTTTATTTTGTCTATTTTCTGATATGCTTGTAAACAAATTTATTTTTCAAAGAGTTAAGTATCTATTGTAATAACCGTAATAAAAGTCTACTTTTCTATTCTTTCATGATTGTTTGTCTAGAAGTATCTCGAAAATATAATTATATTGTTCCACGTTAATATATTGCGTTTTTATGTTACTAAATTAGAAATTTCTATAGCATAAATTTTAGTATCATTTTATTTTTATAGAATTGACTCTTAGATCTTAAGAAGTTGGATTATGTAATTATATGTGTAAGATACTAAGTTTATATATAAAATTGTTCTCTCTTTTATTTAATTCATCAGTATACATTTTTTTACTTTGCTAACATTTCAGACTCTCCAACAAGTACTTTATGAGAGAAAAATTCAGTCAAAATGTTCCCGTTAATTATTCAGGATGCAAAATTGAATTCATTTTGCCTTCCAATAAAAAGCATTAGTTTTTAGACTTTTATTGTTAAAATAATTACTAATATGTCCAACCCCCCTTAAAATACGGCTGAGAAACAGGATTAGATATCAAGTAGGTAATTATGAAACTTACTTCCTATAAATTGGTGAATTGTGTATTTATTTTAAATTTTATACAAGAAACAATTCGTAAATTCAATTTTCATTTTGGGTACGGATGTTTTTAGTTGTTCTGATTCCAATTTAAACTATAGGTCTGTGTCCTATTAAAAAGTAACCTGCAGCGAGTTAAACGAAATTAATTTATAAAATAACCAGTAAAGATTATATTAATATTGTTACATAATAATTTTAGACTATGTATAAATCAAATGAATTATATTTTAATATATTTTTCACTGAATATATTTCATATATTTTTTATTAAAAATTATTCAAAACCAATATTAGTATTTCTAAGGAAAATTTTGATCTCATAGTTCTGAATAGTTAATAAATTAAAAAAATTTTTTTGTATGAATAAATCAATGATTTTATGGCGTTTAAGACATTAAATTCATGGTTTTTCATACGCTGCCATTTTTAATTGAATTTATTATGCGAAAGCAGTATGAGAAATGTTGCATCTGATTTTCTTATGTCGTTATGAATAAAAAGCCTCAACCTGGAATGAATTATTTCTTGTTCCAAACTATTCTCAAACTTCCCACAAGTGTGGATATCGATGAGGACGACAAGTCGAGTTATTTATCATAACCTGCACTTGAGAGTAATTGCGAGGGCGAATAACTTACTTTAAGAAAAATTCGGGGCGGCGACAAATCTGTCAAAATTCCAAATGGCATCTTACGGAGGATAATTTTTCAGACTTTGCATTTTGAAATTTTCTCAGGTATTTCAATTATGTAAGATTGAAAACACTCAGAGCGACATGGCAAATAATCGATATAAGTTTTTTTTGCTAGTGATTTAAACAATTAAATAAAAAAAGAATTTTGTGAAATGTGATTATACCTGTGTGTTTGCCTTGTAATTATTAAATTAATTGTAATCTGTATTATGATAAATCAATTTCATTTTGAGAAATTGTTTCAATTTATAAAATCAAATTGTAGGAAGAATTTTGCTAAAATATACTTATTTTTTGTAATTAGTATATTTGTTTACATATGTGCTTATGAAAGTATGCAACGAGAATATTTCTTCTATGGTAATCTGTGTGCAATGTAATACTTTTGAAGTCAGTTTACAATTATAGGTAAATATTCTTAGATACCTTTTACAAATGTTCTCATAAAAAGTATAAGGTTTCTTCCAACAAATGATATTTTATGTACATAGTTGGCAAGATGTAATTTCTGTAGTGGATTACCTTAATGTTATGTAGATTTGTTCGATATATATTTTTGTTGTGTTTCTCCATAAAAGTATAGCTTTCACCTATAACAAAAACTATTTTTGTTTGCATAGTCAGCATAATGTTGTATATTACTGAAGTGGATAGTCTCACAGTTTAAAACTTTTGTGAAATTTGGTTCAAAAGTTTTGAACTGTGTAACTTTCCATACAGTTAGAGCTTATGTAAAGTTTTGAACATCAAAAAGGACATTTCTTCAAAAGGAACTGATCTGTGTATGACAAAGAAGGAAATACGAAAAAATTACACAATTGCTCAGAAAACGAGGGAAATTTTCCCTCTAATTCAACAATGACAGAAATAAAGTTTGTTTCCTTACCCTGTCTTCCAAAAGTGTTTGTTTATTTTGCACTCCACAGTCATCTTTTGCACACGAGGGCTAATTAGACCAAGAACTACGGACGCTTCAAAAGAGAGTGCTATAAACTTAATGATAACATACTTCATATGACAAAAATAGGGCATTTTCATATTAGCATATTATTTAGTTGAAAATATTTATTTAAATTTATAAAAAAAATGCTGAGACCAAAAGACATTGTGTAAAGTGGTAAGTCATCCCCGCGAAAATATCATTACATTATATGCTTTCAGCGAATTTCATTAAAATTATGTGGCTTTGAAATACTGAAACCGTAATAATTTTACACCTTTTTGACGGAATAAGTTTTTCAAAAGCTTAAATTCGCAGGAAAAACTTACTTATAGACAACTTTGAAATCTTGAGCAAATTCAAGTCCATTGTATTTACTGCATCTGGTAATTTAATGGGATTTCACATTTTTTCTTTATCTGTTCCTATTTTTTACTCGATCGTTACTCAATATACATGTTAATAAAATGTGCATTATATTTTTAGAGTGGTATTTCATGAATTTTGCGTGAATTTTGTTTCTACATTATTGAACGGTGTGTTTGTATGTGGTCTTACACTTCATTCAAATTAACTCCTTACTCCGCATTATACCTTCAGTGAAAAATCCATAAATACTATCGAGCAAGATTAGGTGATCGACTATGTAGTCAAATAAAGGTTCTTACAGACACCTGATATAAATTCGGCTAATTATTAACTGTGAATTTACTTAATATATCACTTACATCTGTGATGGTGTCAACTTTTACTGATTTTGTGACCTTCTTTTGTTTTGATATCCGTTCCGTTATATCCAAATGCCTTGGAAGCCAAATGGGTTTGGCTTTTGGAAGCACATACTATAGGGCATACGGTTGTGAATAAATTAAACATTGGTTTTCTTCCTCATGTGACATAATTCTGAAAAAAATTATTCTGCAAATGGGCATGAAATCTAAAGAAAAGCTGTAAAATAAGAATGAACACATAAAAATCCACTGTCTTTCAAGTAGAGCTGACAGTTAAATTGTATGAGTTCTGGCTATCAGTTATAAAGTTTGTGATTTTGATTTCCGATAAGGACATAAATGTTTTTAGTGATTCATTGCTCATTTTAAATTTTCAGGCATTTGTTTTTCTTAGGTGTAAAATGGGGCTTTAGCAATTTAAAACTAAACAACAAATGAAATATTTTTCAATCAATTACTAAAGATTTTGTTTTTTTAAAATGATCAAACCTTAGGCTGATATTTTAGATTATTATTAGGTACGAAAATTCGCTTTTATTTGATAACTGTTTGCTAAACTTTAAATTGCGTTCTCTTTAGTTTTTCATGCATAGTGATTTTTTTTTGTTTTTACTTAATATGTTGTTTTTATTATAACTTGGGATAAAAAATTTTAAGCAACTAAGTAAGAGTTGTCTTTTTACTTGTCTTCAAAATATGTCTGGTGTTTAGATGGATATTTCTCATGATTTTTATGTAGATGCTTATTTTATGTTTAGATGCATTTTTTGTGTAGACATTAAAAAATTTAGAAAAGCATTAAATGACATGAAGTGATATCAAAAATTATTTTTGGAACAAAATGCTGTTTTTATCCCATATAGCGTATTTTGTAATGCGAAATCAAGCAATAGTTAAAATGTAATTCAAATGAAAAATGTGAAAAAAATTATTAATTTAAGTGAAATCAGAAATTTTATTTTATATGCTTATATTTTTCATGCATAATGCAATTAACTTTCTATTTTTTAATTTAATAATTTATGCATAAATATATTTTAAGCAAATTTGAAATATTCGTAAGTTGTACATGATGAATATTTAAAAAAAAAATGCAAAAGTCAATTTCTTATAAACTAACATTTAGAAAATGTTCTTTAAGAGCAAAAGGCTGTACAAACTTCTTTTCCACTGAAAAATAACAATTGTAAATAAAATTTAAAGCTGGAAAAAAGGAATAAAAATACAGCCAACAGAAAGAAAATCGAAAAAAGTGCCGCACGAACCAAAATAATCACTTCAAATTTTCGAAACCTAACGAAAACAGATCAGGTATTCGAGCATTATTATAAAATAATCAAGATTCATCTCCGTTTGTGTGTATTAAGGAATGAGAAATTGATGAGCTTATTATTTTCCGGGGCTTCTCCACCAATAAATATCATTCCTCCGTCAAATAAGATGCATCAAGTGCACTGTCTTCAGGAGTTAGGGATAATTGGAAAGGAAAAAAACAGGATCTGCGAGGTCTCTGATATCAACTCAAAATACCTTTATCAGACAGAAGAAATGATTTATCAATGTAATAGAGATCTCTTGAGATTATTTCGTGGATGGAAATAAGATTTAAATTACTAATGCAGGGAACTTCTGTAAATAAATTATGTTTCATTAATCACGACGGAAAAAATTGCATTTGAATTAAAATTTCTTATGAGATAAAGATAGCAAGTTTATTTTGAATGAAAGTAAACACTCTTTTTTTTGTGAAGCGTATATTACTTTGCATTACGAAATCAAATAATAATTAAAATATAATATCAAAACAAACGTTAAAAAAAGCGATTAATTAAGTGAAGTCGAAGAATTTTCTTCATATTTTTATGTATAATTTTTTATTAGTTTGGCGTACATTTATAATTTAGTTATAAATTTAAAATTTTGTAATTATTTTTTCCAGCTCGTTAATATGATTTTTTTATCTTCGCATATTTTTAAAAACAGAAAATTGATGATAAATGTATAAATTTAATTAAAATTTCTTTACAGTTAAGAAAATTTATTTTTGATTTTTCTATTTTTTTTAGTGTATCCGAATGTTTGAATACACCATTGAAAAATGGCTTTTTTGGCATTAATTCTTAAAACTACTAATGAAGAAAATACCTCCGAAAATGTGTTATTAGTTGTTTGCAAAAGATTTTGCTCTTTTTAAAAAATATAATTGCTCTATTGTCAATAAATTTTGATTCCGTCTTTGTGAAAAGTAAGCGTTTATAGACCCAAAGAAAGTTATGAGGGCGTTTTACGACATCACTCGTGGAATAAATTTTTTAGATTCAAACTAACTGCATATACATCTTAACAGTTAAAATCCAGATGAAATAAGATCTTGTAAATATGTAAGGGTTATTTTTTAGTTTAGCTTTTTGAATATTTGTCTCAAATTTATAATTGTTAGCGGCTGATTACTAAATAATGAACTTATTTATTGTGATAAAAATTATTTTTTTCTTTAGATTATTTTTTGAAATTGAGTTTGCTGATTTGTCAAAATTTTTATTTGATATAGTTATTTTGTATTTCGAATGAAGTCAAGAATTGCATTCTGATAAGAATTTTCTTGATTCTGTTTCCTCATTCTGCACTTGTGCTCAATTATTTTCCTTTCTTGATATAATAAGATTTCCATTTTATCATTTTATTAAATTAAATAAAAAGATGCTTTTTTTATGTGAAGCGCTAAAATATAGTGTCTTAGCTAAACTTATTTTCATTTGTCTAGAAAATTTTCATCTAAGTAGTGAATTTGGAAATGCATCTAAATTTTTTTTGAAGAAGTCGAATTGCAATTTTAAATAATGTACCAATCTTATTACTGTAAGACCTTTTGGATTGCTTTTTGTTAACGCATATTCAATGAGTAACATTTCCAATGTTAGAAACTCAACTGGAGAAAATTTTCTTACTTCGGAATTATTAAATCTGCTTTTTTTAACACTTTTTAAAAAATATTTTTGAGTTTATTTCAAACAAACATGTATAATTTTTTTTTTTCCTACAGCCATAGAGATATATTAAGAATAATTCTTCGTTTTTGAAAATTAATCTGTCCCCGATGCATTAATTAGATTATCTGAACGATGTCCAATTCTGGAAAAGTGTATTACACAAGTATCTGTTCTCCAGCAATCATTTATCTAAAGAATAAACTATCGCGTTGTTTCTGATATTTATAAAAATTGGTAATCATCCTGGAATCATATTTCCTGATATTGTAATTTTTTAATTATAAAATTAATTTAAAGTTTCTTCAAGGATTAAAATAAAATGTACAAGGTAAATTTTCGTATTAAAATATTTTATAGTATTATGGGATATGAAAGAAGAGTATCCTCTATCATCAAGATTTCACCATTTTTTACAATTTTACAAAAAATTGGTATTGTAAAAAAAAGAATAATACACGTTTTATATTTTCTTTTTTAATTTAGAGAAAAGCAGCGAACAAGTGTTGATTATTCAACATTTTAGATCGGTATGATTCTCAAAGAATGTATCTGAT
The DNA here is from genome assembly GCA_037975125.1 of Latrodectus hesperus. NCBI lineage: Eukaryota > Metazoa > Arthropoda > Arachnida > Araneae > Theridiidae > Latrodectus > Latrodectus hesperus. The sequence continues at coordinate 101,080,083 of CM075851.1, forward strand.
TACTGGAATAATTACTTAGATGATATACTGTATGTTTTGGAACTTTTTACTTATATTCTTCACTCTTCCCGGACCTTAATACCCTTGATACAGCGTAGGCCGAGCTGGCAGCCGAATGGTTAGCGCTCTTGTTTTCGGTTCAACAGTTCATAGGTTCGAATCCCACCTTGCGCATGGATGTTTGTAGTGGTTCGGAATCCACTTTAAACCATAAGTGACCGTTGAGCGACAAACAAACCAAAACAATCTTGATACAGCGTAGTGTATATTTTAAGAATCTAAAGCCATTGTAAATTACGCGTAAACATGCTGGAAGACTTCATAAATATAAACCATATGCCACCAAAGGGCAAAACGTGGAAAAATTTAAACACTAACTATAACAAACATCATCCACTATTCAACCTTACCTCAAATCGAATATGGTCATTCTTTTTCGATGAACTTAATCCTATCCTAGCCTACGGTAAACCCAAACATCAATCCCCATTGCATCACGGGGTGTAGCATAAGTATTTTAAGGTATTTTTTAATAATCACAGCGTATTATTATCTTCAGTGTCTATTTTGAAAGTAATTATACACTGTGGGGGCTTCATCAGTGTGAATACAGGCCTGAACTACCTTGAAGACAGAATTCATGCGTTTCAAGCGAGCAACTCGGAAGACCCCCAAACGTCCCCTACGGCAGACATGCATTTAAGAAGCACAATATTCATTTCCCACTGCTCGGAGGGTATTTACCACCCCTCAAAAAGGATCTTTTTTGAGGCACACGAATTAGATTCGTTACTGTAGACAATGCCAGGACATTAGGTATCTAGAGCGCATCCAAACCATCATTATTTGGTCGCTGTGAGCTTTGTATGATCTTCAGGATTCCAAATTTGGACACCTATTGCAGTTATTCTCTTTGTAAATCTTCTCTACAAAAGTTTTTTCTATTTATCTTTTTCCCCCATTTCGGCGTGATACTTTCATAAATAATTTTGCCATTTATGCTAACTAAATATTCGCGAGATCATGTTCTATAAATTATTTCCATATTTTATACAAATTATCACTTCTCTGGATGTCTACCTTTAAAAAGAACTCATTGTATATAAGCTCTGCCTTCAAAGTTTAATTAATTCTGTCCGTAATTAGGTATTACTTAGGGTTTATAAAATACATAGTTAACCAAAGCTACAGATGCGTGTAAACAAAATGAACCACAATTATAATGTCTTTAAAATCACTTGTAAATTTAGTTTTTAGATACTGCGTATATGAATATATTTATATTTGAAAATGGTATTCCCTGATGATTTTGTCTATAATTATTATCAAAAATTGCTACAATTAAAAATTAGGACTTGGGTCTTCCTGCAAATACATAAAAATTATATGAAAATTATTTATGAACTGGCAACATAATCAACATTAAGAAATGAAATATTTAAAACACAACTTAATGTTGACTGAAGCTCAAATATATTTCTATTGATTCGCAATGCGTTTTACTATTTGACCGCTATGGTTTCGAACCAGCAGCTGATTGATAGGGATGTTAAAATATGTTATAGACCTTACAATTGCGTTTAAAATATGTTAAGAGTTTTTTTGAAATCTTCATTCTGCACTGTTGCCAGTCTACAATTAACGAGACAAATATAACACATGTGAGTGAATAGAAAGAGATAAAAATGATACACAAATGCGCTAAATATTTAATAATCGTCCCTGTTAAAATGTATTTAAAGTGAAGTTATAAATTGCATTTATCAACGTTGTGTACTCTGAACGGCCATGTTTTTTTAAAGCCATTCTGATAAATAAATATTGCAATAGCGAGGAATCGAAAAATGAATTAGAAAAACCAACTACCAGAATAAATAATATAAACAATAGTTTCCTAAAAGATAAAGCAAGATATTAAGTTATTTTCGAAGCAGGAGAAGAATAAAAATGTTTTATTGAAAGGATAACAAAGACACTAAAAATTTTTTGAAATCCCAACACAATGCTTCGAACTTGAAGAAATTATTTTCCAATCCCACTTCAATAGGTTTGAGTTTTTACTTCCCCCCAAAAAAAATAGAAAGAAGCGCGCCGTTTAAATCCAGCATAAGTCGGTTTTATAATCAATTGCGAGCTTACAAGAGGGCAAAGTGGTGAGTGGCTCTTAAAAATATTTCATGTTCGCTTCACAGCACCCCGTGTAGCTTCAAAGAAACTTAATTCTATGAAATGGTATCATCCAGTTCCATATCTCCACAATCATTCAATAGATATCTGGATGGATGCCAGATGGAGAAAATATGTCAGGCTACAAGTAGAGAATATAAAAACGTCCATTCCTTTTTTCCCCTAGCAAATCTCTGCCATCAATAATGTTATTTTAAGTCCATTTTAAACAAAAGAATAAAAAGCTATTCACATTTTCTGACACGTTAATCGATAAATTCCATCACCAAATTTAGCTCATACAGATTTCTTTAACCTAAAGGTAGAGACGGTATTTTTTTTCTTTCCATTTTTTTTTTGTTATTTCGAAGGGGAGGGAAGAAAAGCAGTTTGATCTTGGATCTTGCCTAATGGATTTACAACATCTACCGCCCCACCCTCCAAAATAACTTTCAAAACCAAAATTCCTTTAAAGGTTCAAAGCTGAAAATGGATTTATTTATAATCTCCTAAAGCGTGGTCTGACAATAAATGTCAAACAGTTTCTCAGAGGCATAAAACTAGTTTGATAAAAACATGTCATAAATGATCTCCAGCTTTTCTGATCAGAAGGAGTGCCTGAAGATGCAATCGCGCAAGAGCTCCTGATCTGACTCTTCGATTGAAAATCTAAACATTTAACTGTGAGTGATATGAATTAAAAACAACTGTGCTTAAACTTATAAACCATTTAAGATACATGCATTTTAAGAAAATTAATCATACTGTAACATATATAAACTATTATGCTATCCAAACTACTTTTTCAGTAAAATGATTTTATTTGCAAAGAAAGGTAATGTTTGTAAAATTTTTGATTCAAATGCATCTTACTCAACACTGCAATTTCATTAATTTTAAATTCATATAGCACTTATCTTTGATATAAATTATTTGAGATTTTTTTAATTGACACTATGAAATACTTGCTAAGCATCGGAATTTAGAAAGAAACGGGAAAGGAACTGGGATGTTTTAGGAGAGTATTTATTCATATACTAGAAAATATAATCAACTTCTCTACATGTGTGTGTGTGCAACGCAAGTTTTGTGAAACTGATTAATTTCGAATTGATTATTTTGGTTAAGTTTCGATGAATGTAAGAGAATGTATTTAGTTATTGATAGTTTTTTTCCATCGCTTTTCACCTCCAGCCTTTCTCAATTGGTGTATAATTCTGATAATTCTCCACCAATCTTATAGATTTTTTTTTGTGATTTTTAATCCCTCACACCTTTAAAAAGCAACTTAAAGGGTTATATTTATTTGGATAAGAAAGTTATGGAAATTACCTTCTAAAGTGTTTTTTACTTTACAACTGTCTAGGTGATAGATCTTGAACTTGGTGACATATTTTTCTACATTCACTACGAGTAACGTGTATATTAAATCTCGTATAAAAATTGCTACATTCTTTGGGGAAATGATCTAATGACTTGTTCTAACTCAATATCTAAAACCTATTAAAATATATTCCTAAAACACTAATCTGTACATCGCGATAAAGTTTCGACTACCATGTGTTACGACACCACACATTTGATGCAGCATATGTTTTATGCCAATATAGTATCGATGTAATATTTATTCGTGATTTATTTATACATATTCTGGATTTATTTTAGGCATCTGAAACAATACTACTCACATTATGTAATTTAATAAAATATTCCTTTAATCAAATATATTTAAATTGAATGTTAGTCAATAGAGGCTTATCATGTGGATATATGTCTTGTAAATATTTTTCGTAGAAACGAATTTTAATGAGTTATTAATTTATATTGTCAAGAAAATGCAGTTTTGAGTTGCTTTAATAATAATGGTGTCATCAATATTCCTTTTAAAACTTTGATTTGTGAAATTCTTAGTTACACTTGTGCTCTTTTTGACATCATCAGAGTTTGTCACAACGTCAATCAATTTGACACATAACGATGATAATGCTTGAAATCCCAATTTACTTGCCTGGTGCTATAAGCAAATTTTAATTTCTGATTCACTTTGTGAAGAGCTACACAAAGATTTTACAAAGTTGCTATTATAATATTGAAAACTTGTATTTTTTTCTGTTATTTGTCTTCGAAGTTTAATCTTTGTTTTAATTGTTTACAAGGCCATTAAAGATATTCATACTAAATCCTAATATTTATAGAAAATATTTTTTTTAATTATTATTTAGAATATTTTAAACGAAAATGTCTGCTGAAGAAAATTAAGTTAGCAATTTATGATTTAATTATAATGTTTTATGGTTAAGTAACTTGTTAAAAAAAGTAGTTTATATGATTTATTTACTAGCAATGACAAAACTCGAGGGAGTGGTAAACTGTGTGTGTGGGCAGTAGTCCAAAACGAATAATTAGAAGCTCATTTAATTGAAAATTTAAGCTGTCTGCTAAAGCTATTTTTTATTGGTTTAATAAAATTTTTCTCAAGATGGAACCGATTTTATAAAATTATATTTTCCTAACAACTCGTATTGTGATTATTAATTAGAATTTCCCTGTTTGTACCATGCAATTCATTCAAGTCATTTCGCATTAATTGCTATTATTAAAAACTTAATATATTCTGAAAATGAATTTTTATTGTTCATTTGTTTCGAAAACGTTAAAAACACTAACGAATGCCTTTTTTATATTCAATATATTTATGTAGACAATTTTGAATAAATATATACAGATACATCAGCAAAATGTGTTCTCGCGTATTCTTTTCAATGTTTCATTATAAAATATCTAATGCTTCATAATTATAAAGCGTGAAGGGATGAATAATGAATGTGTGTGTGTGTGCGCGCGTGCATGCCCGTGCGCTGGCTTATAGACATGTAAACGAGTGTGCATTTGCTTCCATTGGGCATTGGTAAACTAGTTTTCGGAGAAAAATCAAGAATTGAAAAAAACTTTTTTTCGATATTTAGTTTTTATTTAACTTGGCTTGAAATGCTGTTTTGCGCCACCAAATGATATCTTAAATATAAATCAGTTGATTTGAAAATTTCCTTTAGCTGTAGATTTATTAATTATACAAATCATGATTCCTTTCATTTTAGTTCAAATGCATTTCCGATGTATGGCGTATTAGGAAAACTAAAAGCATGTTTGCTTAAGGGAACAAAAACATTACAAAAACAAAAGTATTACAAAAACAAAACTTAAAAATCGTAATGCATACAGTAACCATCGTTATTATTTTAAAACTATTGGAATATAAAAAGAAGGGGGATTATTTCGTACGTATATTTTCCTCTTTTCCCAGTTCTTATGCATAAATAACTTTTTAAAAGGGGTAAAGAACTACATTTCTTCGTTCTTGAAACGAACAGAATTCCTGAATGGTTGTTGCAACTTTACAATAAGTTTAAGTCAGTGTGTATTAAAACACATTCAGATTTTCGAAATGAAATATGTCTTGCATTTTGTACTAGCAAGAGAAAAATATCTTCACAAGCTCATTCAATTCCATTCTCCAGACGGACACACCACAGAATAAAAATATTTATGAAGAGCAAATATATTGCTATTATTTCTAATTTATTTGATTAAGTAAGTTTCTTTTATTTATGTAATCATTTATTTATGATTAGAATGACTATAAATTATGCTTGTTTTCTTGTTTGCTACATGATTTAATTAGCGTTGAACTGATATTACAAATTGTAAAGTTTAGTGACATATTAAACTCTTAGTTAATAATTTGTTTCGCAACTGTTTTGCATTTTCCCAAGCAGAAACTAATTTATAAAGAACTTGTGTCTACGCGTCTTTCCCTAATGTAACTTGAAATGATAAAAACAGACAATTGGAGTCTTTCGATTAAACTAATTTAATTTAAATTGAATAAAGAGCCTATATATATACAACAACAAAGATTCTCATTAGGAAGGCACAATGAAATTATTTCGAAATCCCTTCTCGATGACTTTAAAACAGGCAATACAAGTTTTGCAATCGTATATTATATATTCAAAGAGCTTTATCATCTATATAGCCTAAGGTGTTTGATTATTTAATTATCTGTATTGAGCCGCGAATACATTTCAATATAATTTTCTACTTCATATAGCTGGTGTTGAATTATTTTATTGCATTAACTCCGAAATGGGAAATCGATTGTTGCCATACTAGCGTTGAATCTTATTTTAATACATTTGAATATCTCACATCTAAATATATTTTCTTATATCTGCATGAAATATGCATTGGGGAAATTTGAAAATGTATTGATATTTTTAAAAAAATTTGATTTTTATTTATGTAACCTGAATTTAATGCATTTACAATCCTACTGTGACTTCCAGACAATTTTTTATGATTAGTAATGATAGCATTTTAATCTTCATTATATTTGTTTATAATGAAAAAAATATTCAAAATGACAGATCATTATATTGTAATATGACCTGAAATGCTTTAAAAAGGAAAATAGGAAGTTTTAAGATATTATTTCGTTTGATAAAAAGTATTTTGTGGTAAAAGGAATGACGGTCATGATAATGTATCTTATTTTTTGACAATCGTTTCTTTAAATTGACGTAAAAATTTAATATTTGGGGAAATATTTTTGTAATTTTTATGATTTATCCAAGGTGCATTTTGCAGTAAATCGCGAATAAGTGTTTTTTAAAATTTATTTCAAAATTAAAGTTTTTATTATTGTTTGATTAATGTGTGCTTATATAATTAATTACGTTTGCTATTTATGTTTTTATGGATTCAGTATAGTTGCAACAAAAATTGAATGTTTTACTAATTAATATGCATTTAAATTAATCTCGTGAAATATTTTCGTATGAAGATGTGTTATGAAAATGGTAGGAATTGAGTGTTATCTGAAATTCATTTATTTTTCATATTATTGTGGTTTAAGCAATTATTATTTCCATTTTTGTTACATATTTTATTAGTTTGTATCTATACTTTTTAATTATTTTAATTGAATGTTAAGTTAAGCTCGTTTTACATAGTAAATAATGTATTAATATAGCTTGCAAACATGAGGATAAATATGGCATACTTTATTAAAACAATGTACGCAACTTTATATCTTCGACATAAAATGTCATATTTGAAGCTTTTGTTCATAAAAATCTAACATAAAATGTTATTTTCCGAATGGGAATTTCTTAACTTTTCCCATGATAGATTGTTACATAAATCAAATATGAAAATTTTTTTAAATCGGAAATATTCTGTCTCTGTTTACACATATAAATAATAAATATTTTAAAAGGATTTCAAAAATTGCTAAACTTTTTTTTTAAATAACATGTTTACATTGAAACATTTTCTGTCAAGAGACTGGAAAATTAAAATTTTATTTTATCATAACTTAATTGATAATTTTGTAGATAAAAGTTTCATGAAAATTATGAAACAGTACATTTGTGGTCTATTTTAATAAAGATAAATTAAAATTTTTTTAAATTAGAATTTTATCTTGCACGGCTCCGTTATTTTTTTCTTTTTTTGTCAAATATGGTAAATCGTATGGGCGTAAAATCAATAGTTAATCTTTTGTAAATGTTTCAATCAATCTACGCGAGAATCTGTTAGGGAAAAGAGACAGCCGTTAAAACCCATCGGAAATAGTTTATTCATTTGTAGTGGAAGGATTATTGGATTTTGGAAGCAACTTTTGTATTGTGACTTTTTTAAAGTTAAAAATTCGCTTTTCACATCATTCGTTGGATTTCTTTTTTATATTTTTTCCTAATTACGAAGATTTTTCTCTTTATTAATGGAGACAACTTTAAAGATATTTATTTCCCTATTTCTTAAATATTTAAATCTCAAGAACACTTCAAAAATTTTTCTAGCATTAAGTTCTCTGAAGAACTAAATTCCGTAAGATATTAAATCCAAGTCCTTTTCATCTTCAGTATAATTATTTTCAGAATATGAGTTGCAGCAAGAAGTCTGCATGTACGTTTATTTTAATATTAAATATTGTGATTTTTTTAAAGTCTATATTTAATTCTTTTTTGTAAGCAGGTAAAAATAAATACGAATTTCAGAATCATTTTATGTTTTTTTTATATACATAATTGCAAATAGTAATAGTTTTCTGCAAATTCAGATTTGTGTGAGAAAGATACAGGTTACTGTAACGTTTTTTTTTCCTACCAAAATTTAAAATTTTGTGAGTTTTTACCATTTTTCCAATGTAGTATCGTATTTCACAATAATTGCATAATTTCTTCTAGTTTCATTTATCTCTGAAATTTTGATGAAAAACAATATTCTTTATTAATTAAGATTTAATATTTTTACATTTATTTCTTAAAATTTAAAATTAAAATTTTAACGAATAAAGTGCCTTCTAGTTTAATTTTATTTTTATAAAATTTCAAAAGTCAAAGAAAAATTTTTTTTTAAATTATTCTCTGGCAAAAAACAGTTTGTGGGTTTGAATCCCACATTGAGCGTGTATGTTTATAGTAGTTCGGAATCCACTTAAAACCGTAGATCCCTGTCTATTTATCCCTCATGTGCAAAATTGATTGTTGAGCGACAAACCAAGCTATCTCTAGCAAGAGACAAAACATGCTATATATTTCTTGAGATTTAAGATTTTTTCTTTAATTACTTTCTGAGTGGCTATTATAATTATTATTTTGGATTTTACATTTGTGATATATAATTTAAATTAATGTTATTTTTTATAATAAATTGACATAAATCTTAATAATTCTATTCGCATAAAAGATAGTACATCCACTAGTTAGAGACTAGTTATATCGAAAATACTTGCTCAAAGGGAGTGGTGAGCTAAATATAAAATTTTTTGAAACTTTATTTCGGGACGCTTGTGTTTTATCGGTTACCAATTGAATCAATCGGCTGAGAAAATTGAAAAATCTCCTTCCTTGCAAATAGATATTTAAAAGAAGTTCTCCTGAAACTAGGGTAGAAAAGGCTGAGTTGGGAAATAAGAATGAAATTCGCTGAAATGAAATTCGCTAGAAAGAAATAATGCAGACCTAGTTTTTCTTCCGGGCGAATAACTGTTCTTTATGCGTCAGCATGTGAAATGTGAGTGGTAAAGTGACGTTGCTGAGTTATATCGATTATCCACAAATATTCTTAAAATAGACTACTTCAATTAAGATTAAATTTTTTAATTTTATCATTTTGATTTTATTTTTTATTGTGTGTGTGTGCATTGAGATTTGCTTATAAAAGTGCTATATGAGACTTTCTCCCTAGAAGAATCATGTAAAATAATTTGTTAATGCTTTAAGGTAGACATAGTAAATATGATTATAAGCATGGTTTTCAGAGATATCGGATTATATTTCTTATAACTTAAGCACTGATAAAAATTTGCCAATCGAAATGAATGTAATGCTAATATTTTTAGATGCTTAAATATTCTTTTCGAAGAATATATTACAGTTTGAAATGTTTTTGTATATATTTCTACAATTTTAAGTTTAGTAAGATTGAATCTTTCTAATAGAGATTTCAAAGTTGCTTTATAAACTTGAGTGATAGACTATAGTGTATCACAGTTAGAACTTAACAGAATTAATGTGTCCACAATTCTTGTAAAGTCATCCGTACAAGTATAACAACCGATACTTATTACATTCTTTTTGTCTTCAGCTACTTTTAAAGCCCCGGATTCTTTTCCCCCAGATTAAAAGTAAGTCTTCCTTCTTCCTGTGGCAAACGAAGGCATGCCATCAGGAATTCCTCGTTGGCAAGGGATAGGGACCCTCTAGGGATAGGATAGGAAATGTGAAATAAAAAGTAACTTAAAATAAAAAAAATACATATAAGAAATATTCAGAGTAGAATCATAAACGAATTTCTCGGAAGATATAAACCAAAAGTATGATTGCAAAGAAAATTTAACTATCTAAAACATTCGAACTATAATCATTTATAGCATTAAAATAATGCATTTCCTATTCCACGTGGAGGAAGAATAACTTCTACATTCAGCTAAAATTAAGTTTAATGCAATTGAGATAGAAAAAAGTGAAACGTTGGAGGTGCGGGGGAAAAGTGAAAAAACATTTTCAGGTATGAAGTATGAAATGTATGTATGAAAAAGTGAAAAAACATTTTCAGGCTCTTCTGCAGACTGATGACAATTCTGAAATATCTTTGTTCTAGGTTTTTGTGTGAACTTTTTCCTTTACTACATATAAATACATATAACTTTTGTTTCGGCCTCTCATATGGAACGGAAAAACAGCTGAAACCATTCATAAAGTGTTTAATATATATATATATATATATATATATATATATATATATATATATATATATATATATATATATATATATATATATATATATATATATATATAAGATTGAAGATTCAGTGGTAGTTTTACTTGTTCACACGAGCTCCAGTGGCTCAGTAGCTTCACGCCGCTTCTCGTAAGCTCAGCAAAATGAAGCATCATTTGCCGCGGGCAGTGATTGGGAGGGTGACCACGGTGTACTATCCTTCACTGGGCTGCTGGAACTCCGTGGGTTGGGGACGTGTCCATGTTAATTTGTGACGTCCAAAGTCCTTCCGCTGGTGTGGCGTGGATGTGGAGAGGAGGGTGCCAGCTCAGGTGTGGCCTCGTCACCAGACCGTGGTTCAAAATGACGAGGCACCTTAAAAATACCAAAGTCATACTTTCACCTTCGTGGTGCTCTGATCCAAACGAAAAAACACTCCCTATTGACTTAATTCGCACTGCCAAAGGCATGGCGAGCTTGGATTGTCCAAGTGTCATCAGCAACACACACACACTTATTCACACCATCGAGTAATACTTGATTAATTAACAAGGCTGTTATTGCGTTAGAGGTGATCCGGGTAATGATTTCTTAAGATCTATGCATTCGAATTTCTCAAAAATTTAATCACTAGTTATTATTAATATAATGTATCTATTTAATAAATATCATTTTGTTTGCATTTTTTCTTAAGGTAGCAACTGTAATATCCAGTCGTATATATCAAAAAAAAAAAAAAACTGTTGTGAAGTGTAAAAGGGAAATGGAAATGATATTTTGAGTTCACTAAAAAATTAACACATATTTTATAAATTTTTGTATGATAGAAAATATCTACAATAACTATTATAAAACAGTAAAGCTGAAAGGATGGAAATCTGCTTTAATCTGCTTATTAGCTTCCCTATATTAAGATTTACGATTATTATTTAAGAAATAATCAAAAAAATGATATTTCATAATAGGTATGTATAATTTTATAAATTTACATTAGTTCTTAAAATTTTATATTTACATGTAAACGACACATAATTTTACTTTATTAATGAGGAGTTATCATTCAACAGGTGTAAAAGCATTTTCTTTTGTGCAATTTACTCAAAAGTAAAAGATTTTTGCCTTTGATTATTTCGCAGAATTGTAAAATCAACACACTTATTATTTGAGGTCCTCACATCGCATACAAATATTTAATTAGAAATATCAGTCTTGTAGGCTTATATTCAGATAACAATTACCTGAATCAGCATTTCGTGCCCTTATTCTAATCTTTGCCTTTCGGTTTATGACGAAAATCTTTTGTGATATTTCTTTGAATATTTTATGCTGCTTGTGATATAATAGATTCTAAGAGCTGAATGACGGTTAGAAAGGGCTATTAAAGAATTAACGCGTTGAATTATCATTAAACTTCAGAGAAGCAAGTAAGCAAATTAATAGTTAATCCCTTTAATCTGATATCTCTCTCCAATGACTACAACTGCGTCAATTACAATTGTTTGTTCTGAGTAAAGTGGGATGAAAAAGCAACAAGATTTAATACATTCAGATTTGTATACGAAATTTTTTATCAAGTGTAGAAGAATGCTCATTAAGAAAAAATAAAAAATTTTTAATTCGGTAAATAAAATATATATGTGATATTATTGAGTGATATCTAAATTATGTTGTCAAAAATATGTATTGTATTAAGGAGATCAGTTATATATTATTTTTATGTGGATTTTATATTCATCAGTGTTTCAATTTTTCAATTATTTTTACATTGCCTGCAAAATTTACTGACATTTATTTTAATACCTTTTGCTTTTGATTTTCATATAAAAATTCCATTTTTCCATTTATTCCAAAATTTGCGTTGTTGTATAAGGCACATCTTGTATGAAAGAGTGTCGCTTTCTCAATTTCAAAATTGATAAATGTCAGGCAAAATATCCACTTCAAGAATACTTAGTACTTTCCCTTATTAGTTATGAATCTTATGTCCCTGTTGGGAAATGTTCCTTAAAAGCAAATCCATCAAATCAAAGGCACGTGCTCACGTTTTCTAAAGTGAAATTCCCCGACCAGTTAATGCTTTAGAAAATCCCCTGCCAAATTTGCATGACCGGATAAGCATCAAAGAGCGCATATTAAAGGAGGGTGGTGGGGGGAATATATAAAAATATTTTTCCAAAGCCTCTAAAGGCATCCGTCTCATCTGTTTCACGCATCGAGTACACGTTTCCTGAATCTGCTGAGAGAAGTATTTTTTTTTTCCATCTTTACACCGAAAAAACTATTTGACGAGGATAAATAATCGCTTTTTCTCGTGGTTATAAAACTCAAGGTAAAGCAAAAATGCAAAAAAATCGTGATCGAAGGAATAAATTTTTATGGGTTATTTTTAAAGAGTTCGAAGTATAGTCATAAAAATGGGAAGATAAACTTTTTTTTGCATGTTTTTATTTGAATAATTATTGGAAGCCTTCGCCGTTTTATGTGTGCAGATACGGGGCCGCTTGGTGGAATAGGTTTCCTATTGACAGAATAGCTTATTGGAAGGATAAGTGCTTATCTATTTATTTACAGCTGGCGAAAAATACTCGTGGAAAGTATCCTAACCGAGTCTTGACAAAAGATCTCGAATATTTATCTTTCTTATAATATGTTATAATAATGTTCTAGATGTTTTTCAAATATTTTCATTTAAATTCATTTATATCTTTCGAAAATATATATGTATATGATGTAAACAATTTCATTCAGTATGGAAACAACTTTATTTTTTTTAATCGTAATATATTTATTCACTAAATATTTTGAAACGGTGGTATTTTTCAATTTTGTTTGTATTAATTATTGTAGTTTTGCCAACTTTTTCAAATTGAGAGTAATTAGTTATTTAAGATTATATTTACTATTATTTAATCAATCGATTTGTGAATATTTAATACAAAAAAAATTTTTCAATTTTGTTCGTATTAAATATTGTAGTTTTTCAAATTTTTTCAAATTGAGAGTAATTAGTTATTTAAGGTTACATTTACTATTATTTAATCAATCGATTTGTGAATAAAATGCTTAGATCCAATAAATTATTGGGGAAAATATTTAATGATAAGAGTATTTTTGTATGTACTTTTATTCATGTTTTCAAAATATTCTAGACTAAATAGATCTATCAATCCATGTATTGAAAACATATTTAATGATATTAGGATATTTTAACTGCTAATTTGTTCGCTTAAAATTAAAGGCCAAAACCGATGTGTAAATTTTAGAAAATTTTATCATATCCATCTTCGGTAATTTTTTGTTATTTATTTTGATTTAAGTGTTTTACTATCAATATCCTTAATTTATTGCTAGGGATTTTTTTGATATTTGTTGTATAATTTGTTTTGAAGAAAAAAGGGAAAAGAACTAGTCAGCTTTGTATTTTAAGTGACTTTTAAATGGTTTAAACATTTGTTAATATGTAAAGCATTTAATATTTTTTCTCCTTCCTTTAGACAGAATATAGGGTTTATTTCTTCAGAATTAAAAAATATGAGGTTTCTTTAGAATTTGTGGTCTAGTATTTCCAACATAGCTTCTGACATATTCACTATATATTTCACTTCGACCGAGAATGTTCGTAATGGTTCGTAATCTGAAGTGAAACTGTAGATACTAGTCTAACTAGCCTTTTTGTGCAAAAAAGTGACTGTAATGCTTCAAACATATCATAATTAAATATCAACTTCTTTACACACACAATCCAGTCACATTAACGTGATCACCTTCACGTTTCGACGCCGATATTAAATAACCAATCACAGAAGGCAAGTGATTGGACGCTGCTGTGAAGAGTTTAGAGAGGGTATGTGAAGGCTTTGGATAACATTGCAATTGTTGGCGTTATGCAGAAATGTAGTGATTTATCACATGTCCAAAAGGACATGGTCATTAGCTTTCGTGCTCAGGGTGGAAGCGTTTCCAAAACAGTAAAATTTGTGAACAGCTGGCGTGCTACTGTGGCAAAAGTAAACCGTACAGGGCAAAATGGGACTGTGATGGGAGAGCATGGCAAATGTGACTGTCAGTGACGTGATAAATGCAATGCATCACGGGTCATAAATGACAGAGGTGGATGGCTGTTGCGAAAATGCCGTCGTGCTATTAGACGTACTATCGCTGAGCAAATGACCTCACAGATTAACCAAGGGGCTACCAACAGTGTCTTCCAAACAACCGTTTCTGCATCTGGGCTTCAGAAATAGACGCCTTTTTCATGCTCCTATGCTGATTGCAGCTCCTCAGCGACGAAGGCGGGAATTTGCACGCGAGTATCGCAACTGGACATCCATTGAATGGTGACATGTAGCGTTCTTCGATGAATCAGGTTTTATTCTACATCGGGCAAATGGAAGTTGGTGTATGCGATGTGAAACCTTTGAAAATTTTGCAGCCATTGCCGGAACGTTCCGGCAGGAGGAGATCATTATGGTCAGGGGAATGTTTTCCTGGCCTTCATTGGGTCCACTCATCATTGTGAAAGGCACGATGGATCAATATAAGTATACATCTGACCTTATGCACTATGCCCACCCGTTATATGAGCATTGTTTTTCCTCTAGATGATGGCATTTACTTGCAGGGCAGTGCGAGGTTTAATTCAACTGACAGTGTATGTGCGTGGTTCAAAGAGCACCTTTATGAGTTTGATATTTGCTTTCTGGCCAGCAACCTCAACTGACTTAAAGCCAGTGGAGACTCTTTGTAACCATCTCGATCGGGTTGTTCAAAGCATGGATCTTCACCAGAGTATGCAACTGGGCCATTCAATGGAGTCAACATGGCTCAACATCCCAGTGAACATTTTCAGGAACATAATCGATTCTCTAACTGTACACCTCGCAGCGGTCCGCTCTGCGAAAAGTGATTAGTCTAACTTTTGATCGAACGTTACATTAATGTGTCTAGATTGTGTATTTAAGGAAATATAATATATTTCTTACATAATGTCTTACCGTCAGTCATAGATAAATGTGTGGATTGTTTTATTATAAGATATGAAATCAAATATCTCCCGAAAGGAAATTATTTTGTTTTGGACACTAATAAGGAAAAAGAAGTGTGCAAATTATACTTCCGTTATACAAGTATTTAAGTTATAAAATTATTAACTATAATTTTTTTCTTTACTTTCTCGCGTATGGAATATGAAATATTTTAGAGAGGCTTTATTTATCTTTACTATTTTTTTTAGTAATGATATCTATTAAATTTTCCTTTTGCAGTATAACCTCATTTTTTTTTATTATACGTTATTAAGTATTGCAATTATTCTACTTGAAACGATATTTTTTATACAAAGAAGTTTACTATTTTACAAATGTGTTTTGTGAGGTGCAAGTTTACAGATATTGAAATAGATTAAATTAATGGCAATTTTGAAACAATCGAGTGCATATCGTAAGAAGTTTTTGTAGTCCTGTGGTCGGTCGTTGGGCAGTTACCATTGGTGTAATAGTTTGGAGAAAATTTCCCCCTCCTCCAGATCAGTGTCAAAATTGAGGGAGTGGATCATCTGGTGGTGCCATCTATCGGAAGAGCTTTGAGCAATGTCGTACTTTCACCTTCGTGGTACTCTGGTTAAAACGAAAGACGCAGCCTACTGATTTAAATTAGCACTGCATAGCGAACTTGGCTTGTCAAAGTGTCACAAGTAACAAGAAGTTTTTGTAGTTAAGAAAAATATTTATCTATCAAAATGTATATGTTATATGTGAAACGACTGTAAATTTATGAATATATGAAACATTTTTCGTATGCTAAGCTTTATAAATTTTAAATAAAGTCATTTTTTTATCTCAAATATTTACACTAATCAAATTGATTGTTTGAAATAGTTGTTAGTTGTTCTTAACATATATTTTTTCATGGTGGCTTCTGCCGTTTGTTGGTTTCGGATTTATTTAATGTAATCTTTTAAAATCACTGGAATATATTTTTTAAATTTTAGAAATTTTGCTTTCGTCAGTTGGAATTAAAATATAAAAAAATGCATGAAATCGATTCTTATATATTTTAGGTATGTTTTAGAACACAAGAATTATAAATATTGTTTCTCTATAAACCATTTGATATAATTTATATCAGTAAATGCCAACTGCATCTTCTACGTGCATACGTTCAATAGCGTGAAACTCTGTTGCTTGCACAACTGAGTATTAATATTGAAAGTATGAACGGGGACAATGTTTTTGTAGTTGCTTTAAAAAATTAATATTATGTCTTTTTTAATCTGTTAAATGTCTTAATGTACTCTTAAATTATAAACTAAGGTATCACAATAATTGCAACTTCGAATACTACTCACTGCATTTATTTATCTAGTAACTTCAAATTGAATCAAAATTTATCATCATATTAAAAAGTGATAAAACTGTTATGATTAATTTAAATGAAACTTACCAGGAGTTTAGTTCTCCGATTGAGTATCATTGAGTGAATTTGTGGAATCAATTCTTTAAAATAAATTGATTCGGTCCAGTTAAAATTAATTTTATACAGAAAAGTTAATTATATTGATAAACTAGTTGATATAAATATATTTACTATATTAAAAGGTTAAAACTAAGTATTTTCCTATTTGTACGGTCTTATAAAGGCCTATTAGTTTATTAGTTTTGTATCACGAAATCGATTTTACAAAAGGAATTTTTTAAAAAGTTAATTCATTTGTTATTAATCTAAGTTTAGTTATGATTGAGTCTTGTTTTTATACTCTAAAAGATTTTCAAATTTGAGATAAATATTCGTAGTGAGTTAACAAACACACTTTATTCTAGAATGATTGAAAAACACATTTAACACATGTTTTAAAAATAGGACAAGTGTATTTAATCAATAAATTGCTATAAGCCTCCAGACTACACTAGCACGCACAGATTTCCATCAAAGCACTATGTGTAGCTCTCAGAGCTAATGAAATCTTATCTTTATCCAGATGCAAGAGGTAATAGATTTTATATATTTTCCAAGTAATTCTAGAAATATTTCGAAAGAATCTCCTGAGAATCTTTGCAAATAGTTTACACAATATACTTAAGTATCGCAAGAAATAGACAGAGTTTCATGCTAATGCGACAATCATCTATTTCCATAGCGTTGCCATTAAGTAAACTATGCTCAATCTTGTCATTTTTCTGAGTCTTGGAAGGAAGCAAACCTTGCTGAAAGACTATTCTCACCATTTTACAACAACAAATTATGTTGTTGATGGATAAACTTCGTTACATCTTAGGATACTCGCGTGCTCCTTAACAAATAAATAATATGATTCTCATCAAAATATATTAATGGACTTATGCGGCAAAAATATTTCTTATGTTACAACATATTCAAAACTCTATAGTATTTACAGGTTTCGTAAGCGATATTGTAGGTTCTTAGCTATCTATAAATTTACAGTTTCGAAATTTCAAATAGTTATCTATAAACACTTTTTAGTGTTTGAAATTGATAGCTTTCGTTTTTTGTTTTACTAATATTCTTAGTAACTTTTAATGGAATTATTTGTTGTACGTTTTAGTTTTCTCAAATATATAGAATTGTTTTCTTATTGAAATAATTGAAGCTGGCATGTCGTTTGGCTCGAGAAACTGCTTATTTTAATGTCTTAGCCTTTTATCTCGAAGTAGCTGCGAGTTCTTGTGGGAAAACTAACAATTTGCACCAACTACTTTGATTACTGCTTTGACCTATCTCAAGTGAAAGAGAGAAGCAAAAAGTTTCAGAGGCATTTGAGGAAATTGCTTCTTTCTTGGATTGTTTTCCATTCCACTGCGTCCATTCTCTGTTATTAGATATCACTGTTTGCGAAGTGTAATGTCACTTGTTCTGCTTTAGAGATTCCAAATACGTTAATACTTATATGTGTTTTGATCTCTTTAAGTGAAAGTGTAGATAAGTAAAGTGTGTGTGTGGTTTACTATTTTTAATTATTTAGTAGAAAGATATCTTAAAAACGAATTTAAATTCTCTATATTTAAGATAATTTATTTCATTTGTAAGCTAGAACAACTGTATAAATTTACCAAATAATGCAAATCAATAAAGCTGCTTTCCAATTAGCAGCAATTTCAAAATTTTATTAATATATTTTATTTATAATACAAGTTCTTTGTGTAGAAAAATGAGTTTTTAAAATTTAAAACAAGTAGAAATGTTTTATATTATGTACTTTTCTTTTAAAATTGTATAATTCCTATGTAATTTATAACTATGTGAATTTAAATTGTAACAACAGTCACAATTAGCAAAAGCAAATACTGCTTAAGTATTTTTAGAATATATTTAATATTTATGTTAAAACGTTATTAATGTAAGCATTAATATTAGTACTTAGTTGGAAGGCATTGACTTAATGAAACAATTTCTAAAATCTTAATTTAAATTTTTTTTTGTAATAAGATTTATTTTATAAAAATTCGCTGTAATGGCTGCATGTATAAAGCCTATGCAAACAATACTTTTAAAAAATTATGTACTTCTACCGATTATGAGCATTACTTTTAAATTTCAAAAAGTTTGTGTTGTGAATTCTATTCCTCATTCTAGCAATATTTGCAGCATATTTTATTATCAAAACCAAAAACGTCTTCAACTCAATTTATTTTTGAATGATAATTAAATAAATTTACTTGATGAAAACTTGACTACATCTTTATATTTTATATTCCTTTTATAATTGAATTAATTGACTTAATAAATAAAATTCATGCCTACTTTTCTTAGAATTTGTAGGTTTTCCTGTAATCTCCCTTCTGTTAACAAACTACTGCTTCAAAATATTGTTTTATTGTTTTTGAAAGATATTAAATGTTATATTTCGAAAGATACCCCTAAACATGCTATATTTTATCTGATAAGCGCGATACATACATTTTCTTTAATCAATTTTCAAGAATATGATTACATTTTTAAGATCATCAATATAATTCAAATAATTAGCATTTAAAATTATATGTATATTATACACACAAACACATCAATACTATTTATATAATATCAAACTATAAATAAATTATTTATAAAGTTCCTTAATTAATAATCATTTATTCTTTTTAAGAGAAATCATTTAAGTAAATAAGATGATCCAGATAAATTTATGATGAAAATCTGGATTTATCCTCAATTGAACGTTGCCTAAGTAATTATGGTATTAAAAATATCTATTATATCAAAAATTGTATAATGTAAAATTATTTTTGACTAATGGCTTTATATTAAAGTGTATGCCAATTCATAATAGTTATATCATTTAGTTCATTACTGTGATTTTTAAACGTCGCAATACAAGAAGAAAATTTTTCAAAATATTAAGATTGTCATCCGATTATCAATTAATATATTTGCTATTATGTATTTAATGATAGAAACTTAATGATATTTACTGCGCACAACACTGAAAATTGAAAACAATTGAACTTTTTTTTTCTTATTGCAGTTTAAAAAACTCTCCATTCTTCTAATTTTAGTTTACCATTTATAAATTGCTGTCGATTTTCGCCAAATATATTTTCTCTTAGTAGAGTTTTACTATGATGATTTCATGGTGCGGCAAGTTAATTTCCTTATTTCGAATTGCAATAACACAAAAAGTAGAAAAATAGTGGGGTTGGCTTGGTCTTGTTCGAGATAGGAGATCATAAAGCTGTGTTACATTGTGTTTAAGTCGCTATCATGCGTTGATGTATTAAACGCCGTATATTTGCCGTAGAGGCCTATTTTTCACACGGTAGTTCGGTTATTTCAACCCAGTACATTTTCCAAAATATTGCGCATTTTGGACCTGTCCCAGACCGGAAATCTTTTTTTTTATGGGCGACAACGTTCAAAGGAAACTGATTCTCTGCAGAAAGGAAGAAGTGGAGACAAATGTCCCATCAGTTCACCAGAGAACATCAAAGCAATAACTGTATATTTTTGCGATTACAGTGGCTTTCGTTGCGCAAACATGCATCGACCCTATGAATTTTAAATCGTTCCAAGAGACAATTTTTGAACGATGAACTTTCTTTTCACGATAAAAGCTGGCGATTGTGTAGGAGTTTTCCGAATGTGACTTTAATATTCGAAGAAATGTGCTTGTGAAGCCCTTCTTGATCATGTCCTTTAGGTCATTCTTGTCTTTTTCAGTGATGAGGCTCATTTCCATTTGAGTGTATTTGTCAATACACAAAATATTCTCTATTGGGCTGTCGACTATTTCCGAAAATCCCACCTTTGCATTCGCCACATGATACCGTATGGTGCGCAATCTTATCGGTGGGAATTGGAAAAATCTCATCGAGGAAAATGAGCAGACTGTCACTATCTTTTTGGAGTACCATACTGTTAAAAGGCTTATTAAGTCAAATATAGCCTCCTATCGTAGAAATGTTTACAAGATGTGCACAAAGGGGAAAGCATGTGTTTCCTTACTAACAAAGCATATTCTGTGCAACCTCCACAGAGCTGTGGGAGTGGCTAATTTTCGCCTTAAAACTGGGCATGATTATCTGCAAAAACACCTTCACCGTTTGGGTTTAAAGGATTCTCCGATCTGCCCTTTTTGTAGACCAGAGGACATGACTGGTGACCACCTTTACACTTGCCCTAGACTTTCGGACGTCGCAGTTAGAAATTCTTTGGAAGATGACTTTTCATTCACCTCAAGATTGTATTGGGCTGCCCGACGGAGACTGATGGTTGAAAAACCAAGGTCGGGCGTAGGAGGAAAAAAGAAAAACTTTTCAAACTGTCATGCGAACACGCTGGAAGATTTTTTTTTGCCATTACTGCTGGATGAAATGCACTAAGTGAAAGTATGATTCAGTCCAAGCGTATCGATGGCTGTGCTGCGAAACCACTTCCCCGGTGCCTCATTTCGGTGACAAGTGATTTGGAGTGGCCAACGTGCAATGTCCTTTCCTTTCGTGGAGATTTTCAATTCACGCGTCTATACTGATCGTCCTCAAGTCCTGCAGGCCGCTTCAAAGAGTGCTCTTATAGCCGGCGAGGGGGTGTACCTGGGCGGAACGAGTGAAGTACGTCGGGATAGTAATCTCCTGGTAGGGTCACCCAAGGCGTGAAGGCCGTTCCAATATGCTCAGCTAAGGTCTGCAGGCATAGGAGCGAAGTCAGACTTCTACCTTAGGTTCTAACATAGTACTATGGTCTCCAGGTCTCCGGATCAACAGAAGCTGTCAAATTTTCCCCTTTACCATGAGTCTCCAGAGTACATCAGACGACACTGTCTCGACTTTCTACTGGCCACTTGAAGTGTACGATCTTTGAGGACAGTGAAAGAAAATACCCATCATGTCCCAAGTGCGACAATGCTCTGTTTTGCCCGCAACACATCTTGAAGTGCTTGTGGTTTTCTCGTGAAGTGGCTGTGAAAAGTCCACATGTGCATTTGGACTTTTTGGCTATCTATGATCTCATGGATCTGGTCTAGTTTTACTAGACCAGATGGGGATGAGTCCCACCACCATAAACTTAGGAAGATCTGATAAGAAACAGTGGAAGAAGCGGCTAACATACCTACCAATGTATTGGAAAAAGTGATTAGAAACAGCATAATTTGATTCCTCCAGTGTATCATAACTAGCTCAATGTAATATTTAAAACTATGTTAACTAAAATTTTGAATATATAATAAATACATAAAATATAATCAATACTTTTTTATAAGGCTTTTTCTGTTATTAGAATACGAAATAAATAAGTTAATTTGACGTAGCTTGCATTCGACCGAATTTTAATAAAATACCCGATTCTGAAACAATGTAAATATATATTTTAACAATTAAAACAGATTGTTCACGAGTTTTTTTTAAGAATAGATACTCTTTTGTATCAAAATCAAAATGTATTTATAACATTTAATTTTTATTGTTAAAAAGTTGCGGTCGCACGACTACCAAGATATCTTAATAATCCTGAATAGCCAATATTTGAAAATTATCAAGAAGTAAAGATGCTGAATTATATGAATTGTTTGATCTTTTTTGATGGAATATTTAAAATAAATAGAAATATTAAATTTTTTAAAATGAAAGCGTGTAAATGTGGAAGTAAAAAATGCTTTTAAATTTATTCTGATAAGAATGAGATTTTATTCTGAAATCCATTATTTTAAATCTAACATTTTATGTTACATGAGGTTTGTGCCAAAAATAGCTACTAATCACGTACAAATAATGGAATTATCTACATTTTTATATTTATTGATCTATATTTTTATAGTTTATAAGCTATGTTTGGGAACTAAAAATAACCACAATAAAAATAATTCCGCATTTATATCCAATTTCAATTGGTTAACATTTAATTGGGAATTTAAAAATAACGCAGCGTCGATTTTTTCATATTACTTAGTGTTAACAAAAACTAAACTTTAAAGTTTACAATATTAATGACGTGAAAAAGGTCTTTTTATTTGTTGTACAGTTGAAATGAGGAAAAATTTTTTAAATCAGATGTTTTTGTGCTTTAAAATAATAGATGGAAGTTTTTTCAATGTTTTGAATTAATGTTCATTTCTATGAATAATTACGTGCAATTTATTTTTTATAGATCATTCAAAATTTAGCGGTTTTTTCAGGTATAAGTTAAAGATATTCAGCACATAATTAAAATTACCCTAGAGCTGAATTATTTATGTTTTATAGTTTAAGAAACTATCATAATTACTATATTCAGATTAGTAAATTAAATACTTAAACTCTGTTTCAAAGATGAAAATAAATATGTAGCATATAATCATGAATCTTCATCGTTGTTATAATAGCAGGTTAGTAGAAACTGGCAAGTTATTTATGTACGTAACTCATCAAATATGTTCTCTATTGTGTGTTGAGTTCAGACCTTGTTTATTATTGTTCCATACCTTATAATAGAGTTTATTTATTATTTCTTTTATCAACAAAGGCTGTTTTGGATTCTTAATAGTGTAGCTGTGGGAGTAATAAAAATAAGGTTAAAAAAAGCATTTATATTCTGATAATAAAGCATTCCCGACCTATTTACCCCTGGAATTTCCTATTCTTTTCTTGCAAGTAATGTACGAATTTTCTGTGTGAAAGTAGGAATTTTGCAAGAAGAAAATATCTCACCTAAATACAATCAAAAAAATAATAATAATAAATAAAAATAAAATAAACAAAATAAAAAAGAATTTATAATACATTTATTGACATGTACATCTTTACATTATACATACATATATATATATATATATATACAAACGTATGTATAAATAAGTGGAAGTGACCAAAAATATTACAAATGGCATAACAGCCACCGTGGATCCAAAATTTACAATGGTCATATTTATTTCCTTGACCGAAGGCCCTGGGATTCGAAGCATGTCTTAGTTATGTACTCAACCTAAGACGAAATCCTGAGTACTTCCCAAGCATGCTCAGTTTGATGAACCCACTGAAGGGATGAAAGGCTGAGTTGACTTTGTTCAGCCTTAGGATCGAACCTCGAATTTGTGCTTTAAGAGAATCGCAAAGTGGTACCACTACGCCATCCTTCTTCAAGCTTTTTTTTAAATTTATGCATCATGTTTTCTATCATCCATTTTATATCCTAATGAATTTCTAGTAGAATTTTTTGGTGCATAACTATTTCGAAAATTTTGCGTGTTATTTTAATCCATGTTTTGTTATATATTTTTTTGTGCGTGCTTGTTTACTTGTTTTAATAGAATTGTAGGACTTTATTATTTTAAAAATTTTGAATATTTATACAAAAAAATTTAAATTATATTTTAAATGCAAAAACTCTATGGCATAATTTAGCTAATTTATTGATATATCCATCTTCAGATTAAATAAATTATTGTCTTTCACACATATAAAGGATTTATTCTTAACATTATTGTGAAAATGAACTAGAAGACATATTTTATCAGTGCAAAGCTATGTTTAATATTGGTATACCAAATTTTTAAATGGTTAAAGAATGGACATCAAAAAAAGTTTTAAAAAATCTATTATATGTTTATATATAATTCAGAAAAATTTTTGAAATTTTAAGAAAATATAAAATTTAAAAAATTTTGGTTGAAAATGGTTTATTTCTTATTTACAAAAGCGTGCATTTATATACTTAAAATCAATGATGTATTGTTTTGTTTAATATGCATTTTGACATTTTTAAAATCCGAGTGGGACTGCTAACACAGCAGTTTTCTATTAAGCTAGTATAGAATGCTATTTTGCTACTTTTCGATAATCCTATTCTCCTATTTTTAGAAGTGAACACCTTTTTCCTTTTTATAGGAACACTTTCCAATTCGCATTGTAGAGGGGGAAAGGATTACACTAAGACAAGAAAATGGGAAGCCAAAATGCATCAGACAACCCCTATAGTGTAGTAAGAAGGGCTATACTCTTTATATTATGCTCCCCACCGGAATTGGGAAGAGGAAAATTCTTCCCGCTATAAAGATTCAACTTTTTTTTCCCTCAAAGCATACCTGTAGGAAAAAAAATCTGTGTATGTTGGAAGTTCTTAGAAGTTTGAAGTTTTCTTTCTACAGGCCCCGAATTTTTTTTTTTCGGTCTTTGGAATTCGTGACTCATTGCCTTTTTTTTTCTCCTTAAGCTTCTTTTGTCCATCAAGAGATTTTCCCCTCTTTCCTTTCAGTTGGATTGCGGACGGATGCCATCAAACTATAAATCACTCACATATCGATATGCTATGTTCTTACGTGATGGTATGCGTATGCATCCTGTAATCGATTGAAAAAAGTAAGAGAATTTCTTTACAAATTCTATGAGGCAATCGATATCTATTGAAATTGGAATTTCAAGGCTTTGAAGATGGAAAATCTAGATAGTTGCATATCTTTTTATTTATATTAGTGTATCTTCAACTTCAAATCTGAATGATTGATTTAAGTTTTAGAACCGCATTAGATGCTCTGTTTGTGGACTTCAGTTCAACAGTTCATGAAATCGATTACTTCCTCGGGTGTGGATGTTTTTAGTATTTATTCCATTTTCTTGGGTTCTGATCGAATTCTGTTATATTGAAAAATGATCGGGAACGAATAATCGACCTAATAGAAATTTTGTTGAGAGTTAAATGCTGTTTCATTCATTATTAAAGAGTAACAGGGAATTAATCGTTAGATTATTGGAAAGAAAATGGATTTTTTTTATTATAATTTACATCAATGCTTTATTTTCAGAAAAGTATATAAAATAATAGCTTTTCTTAAATATTTTTAATTAAAGTTGCATACATGTTAGGGACAGCAGTTAACGTTTTGAAATAACCGTGAATGATTTGCAAATTTTATAGGCGTTTTTATATTTAAATCTCATTGCATTATCTTATTATTTCATATAGAATCAACTATGAAAAATCACAGAGTTTATTTTGCAAAATACAAGTTGTTTATGAAAGTTATGTCATGGAGTTTATAATTATTTTATGTATATATAAGAAAACATAAGGACCTACTTAATATTTATGAGAAAATCAGCATGGGTATTAAACATATTTTTTTATGATTTCTTGTGTCTGATTTGTGATTTTGTGAAAATAAACCTAATATTTTATTTTATATTGCATTCCATATAAATAAAGTACTACTTCGGAAACATTACGTTCACAGTGTATGTATGTATATATATATATATATATATATATATATATATATATATATATATATATATATATATATATATATATATATATATATAATTGAGTTTATTGAACCGACTATATGCTCGAGGATATCATTTCATGCCTGTTTTTTAAGAGTGCTTCAACAAAATATTTGCAAGTTTAAATTACTTTCTTGGAAAAATATCTCCCACAAATGATTACGATAAGTTTTTGTAGAGCAAAATATTATTTTACATATTTTTATGAAAGGATTTGCGCTGTTATATAAATTTTTACATATCATTCAATCTTATTTTTACAATGTAATTTAACTTTAATTTTAAAATGAATCATTTTCTTAGTGTTTTACATACATAAATATGCATACATGTATAAGTTAATGTAAAATACTTTTTTGGATTTCCATTTAATTCATCATGTATTTTGGAATGTCATATTTAGTGAACAAGGTACATTAGAATCTTACAGAAGCAACCGTATTTTATACATTTTCAAAGGAAATCGTCTGTGCAATATTATGCTTCTTTCCCAAAAATTATTTCGTACTAATATTTTCGGAAATTTCTATTTGAGTTGTAAAGCAATTTGAATGATTGTCGTAAACCTGATAGAGGTTCTTGCGAAAACTTAACTTTATCTGTTTTTAAAGTAAACAGCTGTTTAAATGCTGCGTTTTAAATTTACTGCTTCTAAGTGCGCTGGCTCGAAATTTTGCGAGTGCTTTGGGATCCCATTCATCAACGAGATTATATCTTCTTGAATAACTCTTCTTCCTTACGCAAGCAGAGGGATCTTTCTTTTCCGCTCACCTCCCTCTATACTCGCTAATAACGGCTCGCCTAAACTGAGCTTGGATGTCATTTTGCGATTTCTTTTTCTTCCTTTCTTTTTCCGTCTTCATGAGAAGCTTAACGACTTGCACTTAGCAGCAGCTTGAGAAGGTGTGCTTGCACTGAGTTTAATTACGTGTTCAGATTAAGAGGAGGCATCTCGATGAATTTTCTGCTAGACTTGGTGTGTTGTTCTTTGGGCAACGTCTTCTGGGAGTAGACCCCTTACCTTCCATTTTGCGAAAGATAATGATTAAAGCCGATAATTTGACTTTCCTCGTTAGAAAATGCTTCATTTTCAGCTTTTTTCTTTCTTTCAGGAAACAGTCAACTCCCGATTAAAATGCGTTTTTGATTGAATGTTTGCAGTGGTTGATAATTTAAAGTGCCGTTTTAAATCTTTTCTTTTTAGAGGTTTTGCTGTTATATTTAACTTAACTAATTCAATTTCTTATTTGAAGTGTTTATTTTGTACGTATTCTTATATCCTGAAATTTACCTTTTAAATATGCTTTGATTATTTATTTCACATTTTTATGTTAATTAAATAAAATGTTTTTATAGTTTATAGTTAAGAAATATTTGAGGGAAAATGTAAGGAAAATTTTATGTATATTATTTTATATATGAATTGTTTATTATGAAAAAACGCAATGAGATAAAAACTGTAGATAAACTGCTTAGCAATTATTTTATATGATGTTTCGTTGTTAATAGTATACTTTTCTTTTATTAATTAAAATAATAAAATACGTTTTCCTTCTTTTAAATAAAATTAAATAAATTTAAATGAAGATACCCAAGAAACAAATGTGAATAATAAAATATGTTTGCTTGTGCTTTTAATGAAATCAAGCAAATTAACTCCATTCAAATGAAAGGAAACAAATGTATTTTCTTTCTTTTGAATTTTAGACGTAAAATATTGATTGTACTGAAGCAGAATTAAATTAACGTCAGCAGCATATTAATGAAATATTGTGAGAATCATTAGTAATACATAATGTTAATCCTTCTGTAACATTAAATAATTAAGTTTGAAAGTGTATATTCTAAAATTTATTTCCCCCAGATTAAAAAATATATTTTCCTGTATTTTACTTCAGACATGTTATATTAATCTCTGTAGCACTAGTTCTTGTCTAAAACACAGAAAGTCATTTAAATTTAGCTCTAACATTTATAGAAGATGCCTAGAGAATTCTTTTCATGATTTTTTTTATTCTTTATTTGGTACAATGACAGTTACGGCTGTGAAAAGATTACGAGACATAGGGAAGTTCCTATTGATAACTAGACGAAATAACTTGTTATGCTTTAAAGTTGTAGTTAGTTATAAGGATATGTTGATATAGAGTTGTGGAGGAGTAGCGCTTAATACGAAGGCATCTAAAATGCGCAGCATATTCGATAAAAAAAAATAAAAAAAACTCGGGGAACGCTTATTGGTTTTATGTGTGATATCCTACATAATTTCATCTCTAAACGGGCTGAAACTTACAAGTAGCTATCGTTAGGTACATTTCTTTCATACTTGTAATGCATGCTACTGCTAGGCCGTTAGTGGTACCAAGGTTTTGCTTAAGACAAGAATAATGTTTTTTCTGATGTATTGAGTAAAGTAATGGTGTTGCTACTCGCGCATGATTATATATGTATTATATGCATTCTTTCCATCACTGTTGTGTTAGTAAGATATCATTCGATATTAAAACGTTGCCACCTTTGAACCTTGCGACCGTTTTCTTTTATACCTTTTAGTTTTCGTTACAGGAAATGCTGTGAGCGCTGCAAATCTCACAATCTTGTACCTCGATATTGTTTTATGACCACAGCTGTTAACATTTTAAAGTTAAGGATATAAGATAGAACTGAAATGGGTACTCTGTAATTAGACATCCATAATTGTTAACAATTTCAAATGGAAAGAATTATATATTTCCTTAATTATATTTCTCATTTTTTTGTCTTACAATTATAGTCAGCTTTAATATTTGATTTACAAGTTATTATCAAAATAATGCAAATACCTATGAACAAAAGTGTAATTTTTGAATGCGCTTCCTAAGCATTAAAATGTAATAATAACAACACATTTTTCTTATAAATGGAAATACATATATTCTTGTAGTATTTGGTAACTTTATTGAAGTTTTTAAGTTTTGGATCTTTTTATTCAAAAGCCTAAAATTCAGATTTTCAAAAAGGCCAAATTGTGAGAGAATGCGTAACTGAAGTACGTTTGGATGATAACATCTCAACTTTTAGGTCCTTTTTAAGAGATTCGATATCTAAAGTCATATCTTGCTGCGCTGTGTACATGTTGCCAAGCTCGGTACAGCAAAATAAAGGGCCGAAAGAGAAAATCAGTGAAAGAGACTATCTGATTGTAATGTCTAAAAAGCAAGCAACTTCAATGGACGACGGAACTCAGAGTTCCGTCAGTACCTGGATTCTCGAGTGTTAGTAATTACAGTTAGAAGTCGCTTTCATAAACAGAACACTTACAGCAGAGCAGAAATTCCCAAGCTACTTGTCACAATTGTTAATAATAAATACCTACAGTAGTGTCTCTCTTGGCAAATCATCTTTCGCACTTTTATCTACAGCAGAATGCTTGCACATTTGAAGGATACTTGCACAAGCGTGTGATTGTGATTGTCTTTTTTCAACTGTCAAGCATAGAGTTGGATCTGTTATGATGTGGATAGCTGTATTGTGACTTTCCACTATTCCAAATGTAACTTTTAAAGGAAATCATTGGTGACAAGGGTAGAGAAATTTTAGCTAACTAGGTCCATTTTTATGGTGCAAGCTTTAATTTTTGCAGAAAATGGAATATTTCTGGATGAGATAATGCGCTTATCCATATAGCAGGACTTGTCCAGTCATGGTTCGATGTGAATACAAGGATGAAGTTAAATATTTATTTTTTTCCACAGTCACCCAACATCAATTTAATTGACCAATTATGGTCTTTTAAAGCGTTCAATAGGGTATCTACTTTTTCTTTTATCGGTATCTGTTTGAGAACTCTCCACTATGTCTCCATAAAAAATGGTAAACTCTTCTTCTAAGCTCTATTTAGCACTTTGAATTTCCAGACGAATCTAAGCTGTATTACATGTCAAGTTGGTTCTACCTATACTAATACAGGATTCTTCGTATAAATCTAAAGTTTTCCATTATTTTGATAACTATATCTATATTATTTGATGAAAAATCTTATACAATGTTGAACTGTTAATTAATAGAAATAAATACTTTTTAATAACTAATTTTTCAATTTTGTGCTAATATTTGATTGTAATTTGTACGATTTCATTTTGACATAAAAGCTTATTGGATATTTAGACTTTCCAGTCATATGTCATGTATTCTAAAAAATCTATGTTATGAAAAATATTGCAGAATTATTGTACACAAGTAAATATTTGACATAATATATTTTAAATAAATTAAATTAAATACCGAGTGAACAAAAATTATTTGATCAAAAATACGACCTGATTGCTTGTTTCAATTTAACATATTTCATTAAATGTAATTTTAAAATAATATGACATATTATATTTGTACATTTTATTATTATCATTTATTTTGAATATAAAGAAAATAATATTACGAGTAAAAGTGTTTTTTTTTAAATTGTTGGTTAGTAAATCTATAATTTTAATTATATGAAAAGCGAAATAATCCTGATAAAAATATTCGTTAAAGTATTCCGGTTTTAAATGAAGCATAAAATACATATTTATATGTATAATTGTAAGCTTGTATTTATTTAAATAAATATTTTAAGCATTTCTTAATAATTTGTGTAAACTGTTTTTAAGGAAATATATATGCACTTTTTCCTTTTATATTTCCAATTAAAAATTTTTAATCTTCTTCATATTACTTTTGAAAATATTATTCTAAAACCTTCAGCTTATGTCATTCAAACAGACCTTTCAACAGCTTAATTTTACTTCTGTAAGCGAAATTTTTCTTATCTGCGAAGAAATTATTTTTAATTGAAAAATCGAAAAGATGGATTCAATTTTTGTTGTTATTTCTTTTCGTAGGCGTCATCATTTATCGTATCAGCGTATAAGATATCAGATGCAAAATTAAATCTAATAAATAAGGAAAATAATAATTTTTGTGAAGGATATTTTTTGAAATATTTCGGGATATATTGAAAATTTTACCTTATTTAATCTTAGATAAAGTTATTTTTATTAATATTTACAAAAATGTAATATAAATATATAGAAAACATTATTGTGCTTATTTCTCTGCTATGTTTTTTCAGCTTATCGTGGTGAATAAATTCACAGTAAAACAGAATTAAATTTTGTTGAATAAAATTGTATCTGATTTGAAAATTTTTATCCCTGATATAAAAGTGAATATTTCCTTGAAAAGAAGACAATTTGTCTCAAGTGAGTTGAATTATTTATGAAAGAATGTTTTCAATTACCAAACATAAATGGAAACACGTAAATTATTGTTGGATTCTTTTGTGTGAACCAGAAACTCATCTAAGAGTTTTTGTTCAAATTTTTGTTGCTTAAAAATTTCAATTTCGCTTGCGCTTAAAAAAAGCGCTGTGCGATTCTGACTAGAAATTGAAATCACTCAATACAGTTGTTTAATAATGAATGCGATTATGAAAGTTGTTCATTTTTCATATGTATTTTTAAGTTTTTTAAAATTTGAAAGTGTTTTGCTTTTTTGTTGTGTGAATATCACTTAAAGGTATTCAGCTATTCAAAATCTGGCTAAATATTTTAAAATATGTAAATAAAAATTTAAAATGTTCTAGTTACTTTTTCTTTTTGTGCTTTAAATTATACTTTTAAATATGCAATTCATGTTATCATGTTATAAGTGTTGTGTATATTAATAAAACCAATTATAAATTTTATCATTTAATTTTTAACAAATTGCGAAACATTAATAATTATTCATTACGCTAACTATAATTATTTTATTCTAAAAACATTTTTGATTTAGAAACGTTAATAGAAATAATTAGGGACTGTTTTTATCAAGTATGTATTTACACAATTCATGAAAAATGTCCTCTTCTGTTTTCAAATGTAGTTTAAAATCATTTAAAAAGATTTTATAAGCGGTTTTTATTTGATGAAAAATTAAATTGCATTCGCAAATAATTTAAATTAAAATTATTTTAAAGTTTTATTTTTCAGTAAGAAGAAAAATAGGAAAATAAAAACAAATGTGTGAATTACCGAATGATGTGTTTTATTTTTGTGTAATATTTAAACTAAGAAATGCTTTATATTTAAATTTAAACAATCTTTTAGGATTAAAAATGCATTGCAATTTAATATGATATTTAATTTTATTGATATTTACGTGAGTTATTTTTAACATTGTAAGCAATGTGTTTTCGCTTAGTTAAATATGGTTTTATTACATTTTTATAAGTTTTTTTATAATTTTAGTTGTATTTAATTTTTAATTATTTTATGCTATATGCAATTTAATTATCATCATGATATATAGATTTTAATTTATCTGTATATTTGAATAGAAATCCTGTAACGTTTTAATCATATTCTTAATATTTATGTTATATATATATATATCATATATATATATATATATATATATATATATATATATATATATATATATATATATATATATCGCCATATGGGTCAATTGTTTTGCTTAGAGCTAAATGCGGCTTCCAAGAAAACACTGAAATGCATGTACATATTTTATGGTGTTGTCTTTCATAACATAACATCATATTGACATCATTAAAAACTTAAAATTTGCTGTATAAATATTCAATTAATATCTATCAATGAAAATAAATGTATATTATCTTTTAATTTGTAATTAATCAAATGAGCAATTAATAAAGATGAGTTGGAAATATCCTCGAGTCCTTTGCGATACATTTCTCATAAATGTGCAGAAATTCTCAACAGTATTGTACGCATTTATGCTTTGTGACAACGGTACCTAACACCGCTTGAAAGGACGAATAATAATCAGTAGCAAATTGGTGTCCCAGTGGCTTGGAGCACATTATATCGTTCCTTGCCATGGTAATTGGAGTGTCAAGTTATTTCCTATTACTTTGTAATTTACCCCGAGAAAGTTGCTGCATTATTCATTACCTAGAAAAGTGATTTTCGATACTCGAGGTCGATGTGCATTAGTAAATTTAGAATGTCTATCAAATGTCTCACTTTGTTGTGTAATCGCTTGTTGAAATCTTTCATCCGAATTCTTCGAATTACAGTACTTGATAAAATGAATAATTACTGCTTGAAGCAATGTTATATCAAATAATGCTTAATTTAAATGCTTAATATGAAGCAAAGTGTGTGATAGGACTTAACTAATTTGCTTAATCATTTAAATCCTTGATATTTATTTTATATTTTTTTATTATCGTTTATGGAACAAAATGTTTAAATTGAAGGATATCCATAATGAAGTTTTAAGCTTGTTCTTATGGATAATCCATCGAATAGTTTGTTTACAAAGTACTTATGAAAAACGTTTAAGCATTGTTTTGTAATTTTAATGACTATCAAAAATTTTGGTAAATTATGTAAAGGTAAATTTTAATTAGTTACAACTATTCTGATTTTCTTTGTTATATAGAACATATGATAGTCATTTAAATTCTATTTTTCCTTTCCCCCCTCTCTTTTTTTGAAATATTAACGTATAAAATGAAAGGAAATGAGTTAATGTTCAAAAGAAACATTGAAGTTTCAATATTTTTGTGATCAACTCCATTGTTTAAATTTGTTTACTCAAAACTTGATTTTAAGTTGGGGTGAATACGTAGCACTACATGCATTCATGCCATCAATCGAATCCACAACTGTTGAACTTAACGCCAGAGTTTAAATTTCCTGGCCACCAGGTCGCAGTGTATCTTCGTGATGTATAATAGCACCATATAAATAATCTGAATAATTTAAAGAACATGATTTATTAAAATAAGAAGCGCCAAAAAATTACTGGATCCTTACTGTCAATAAGAGTGCTAATTATTTAATATTAGCTGATGTGCATAATATAATTATATTTATTTAGTAAACTAGTTAGAAAACCCGGCTTCGCTCAGACAGTGGATACATAATTGTGTTGTAATTGGAATAAACGGATAAACTTTAAAATATAAGAGGTAGACATTTTTTATTGAAAATATATTCTATTTACAATACTTGTTTATAAACAATATTTTTCATTTTGTTATCCGGGATAAATATGCATAAATTTTTCGAACTTCCTGCTCGAGAGCAAGCAACGTATAGTTGACCATGAGAAAAACAGGCATCTTTGAATGTTGCAGTATTTTAGCTTATTTTAGTCTGTTGGCTGTGGGATGGTTAGCGCTCTTGCCTTCAGTTCAACCGTTCGTGGGTTCAAATCCCACCCTGGGCATGGATGTTTGTAGTGGTTCGGAATCCACTTTATACCGTAGGTGTCCCGGTCTAATTAGCCCTCGAGTGCAAAAAAATGACTGTTGAGCGACAAACAAACAAACAACCGCAGTATTTTCAAGTTTTGTCCTTGATCTTTGTTAATTGCATGACTATAGAGTAATTTGCTTGGGAATTTTAAAGTTCAGTAGTGATCAGTAGTATTCTTGGGATAAATACTGTTTATTCTTTGTCTTTTCCAGTCCATAAATTCGGCTTCGATGATGTTATTCGACAGGCGTTTGGACGATCATTCTTGTTCCAATAAATAGTTTTGGTATTACTGAGTTGTATGATCGGAGATCTAGTTTTCAGTCGAAGGCAGTGTAAGAGCATTCCTGCATACTTGCAAAGAAATTCTTTTGGGAAGTTGATATTTTCTTCAATGTCTACCATAGTGCCGATCGATTTATATATTTCCCTACCAATAGGTAGCCTCACCCATACCAAAAAGGCTCCGAATAGTCTACAATATTCTAGAATATTCCAAAACATTAGAGTGTTCGGGAACATTCCACAATGATCTGAGATATTCCAGACTATTTTCGAACATTCGAAAATGTTCTGAGTTGTTGAATGCTCTCAAATGTTTTAAGCTGCTCTATAAATTTCTAGAGGGTGAAACTTCCAGGCCTTGTATCTTCAAAAGCACACACTTCAAATGAAAACAGGAACCTTCTTTATGGAAGTGAAATAGAGGTTTGCCACACCCTTCTTAGTACCGGGATTCATTTCTAAGTTTTAGCGGCACGCACATTGTACACTTTTTTATACAATATATTAATTATATAAAATATGCCTAGTATGTGCAATTTTGATATATCTATGCCATAGTATTTTCTATTAAAATTGCTAAAATTTATATTGCTATAAAATTAACATATGGTTACTAAGAAATTTCAAGTAACAATGTGTTACAGATGTTGCGATAGGTTTACTTGAAGGAAATTATAATTTATGAAAGTGAATTCGTTACAGTTTTCATTTAAATTAACAAAACTTTTAAATTTTATAAAATCCTTAAAAATATGAAAATGAGTGTTTTTATTAAATTTATCTCAGATATGGAGTTTTCTTATTATGAATAATTTTTGATTTTTAACATTTTTAAAGCAATTTTATTTATGATAGTTAAAAGTATCTTTCATTATTTTATAAAAAAAGCTTTAAAATATCACTTTCTGTATAATTACAGAAATATTCTTAATGAAAAATCAAGGAATGATAAACACTCTATCGTTATAAGCATTAATAATAACGTCTTGTATACAAAACTCATTTTAAGAAATTTTGAAATCAAAATTTAAAATCTTTTTAATGTATTTTACTTTCTTATTGTAAGAATTTGTTGCAAGTTATTGTATCAGTTGGTTTACATAACATTATTTGCTATTGTTAAAGTGCAATAACTCTCTAATAGGTCTACAATAGTAATAAATAAGTTATCTTTCCAGATTTTTATAATTTTAACTATTTAATATAATTGATAATCTTTATTTTTAGAAACATCAATATTATAATTTTATCAAAGCAAAAGAAAAATACTTTAATCTGTGCTGAGGTACATTTTAAAATATTTTTCACAGACAATTATACATATTCGTATTTTATTTGCTTTTCTTAAAGGTTTGAATATTTTAATTCCAGATTGACAATTATTAAATGAAAAGAAATACTTGCACAAAATCATAAGTATCTCATTTTTTTTAAAGTTTTAAATTCGATTTTAATACATTTGTATTAAAATCATTTTGTGAATAGAAGTGAAATCAGGGAAATATCACATCATTAAATTCAACGCGAATGGCTTGCCTTTAACATTTTTTCAAGATTAATTTAAATTGCTGAGAAATCGTTTTGATTCCATTGTGGAAATAAAAAGTTCAGTGAAAGTTTTGTTGCGTTTAGCGTTGTATAAAAGCATCAGAAACTCATTTTCTAAATTGTACCGCTGTTGCAGTAGCATTTTTTCTATTTTTTTCTTTTTATATGTGTCCAATTTATTTTTAATGTAGCGTCATCTGACTGAAAATGACGCTTGGATACGTCCAAGTTTCAAGCTGTTGCTAAAGGAATTTTTTGTTATCAATTCTTGTATTCATGCCAAAGAATATTTACAATAAAAGCATTCATGCAAACATTGCTCCTAATTGGCGACAAGATTAAATTCGGAAATTTTTTGAAATCGACGACATTTGTTTAGAATTATACAAGCTATTCTTTTCTGGTTTAAAAGAATTAAAATTTTACGCAAATCTTTATTAATATGTGTTGCAAGTGTAAAAGCAATGTTAATTATTTAAATTTGAAACGTCGAACTATGTTGCCGCGAAGCATAAAATTTTACTGCAGAATGTAACAGTGCTTAAATTAAAGAAATACGTCGTGTAAAAGAATACTTTCCTTCCAATTTCCCCGAGGACATTTCTTTTCTTAATTTATAGAAATACAACTTAAGAGAATGTTTTCTTGTAGATATGATATCTAGAAAGAAATGGGTTATTGCATTTTCTTAAAAACATACTGTTATTAGATTTATAAAAACTTATACGGTATTTGCTTAGTTATTTATTTTGCAATACAGAAACTCATCTTAAGCATTTCAATAGTATAAAAATACGAAATAAATTTTTTTCTTAGCATTATATTTTTTCTTTTAACTATTTTCTTCAATTTATAAATAAAAATTTGCTATCTTGAATGTGACTTCAAATTAAAAATAAATGGAAACGATGAAAGTATTCTAATTCATTTTGCTATTTATCGGGTTGACCTCTTGCGTCCTTAGATTATTTATGTACTTCTGGAATCATTTATTTTTTTTAATACAATCCGTATAAAAATTGTGTGGAATATTATGCATTTTAAGATCTTTTTTTTGATATTTTCTTTGTAATTCTTATGTATGATTATCAGACTGGCTTTAAATACTTTCCTAAAGATTAAAATCCTTCTTCTTATCTGATAAGAATTATTTCTTATTCGACAAAAAGTATTTTCGACTTTTTTATCCCACCTTTGGGAGGTAAAAAAAAAAAAAAAAAAAAAATCAGAACTATAGAAGGAGGAAAAAAAATAGCAAACCAAAGTACGGAAGCAATATAAAATGAAATGAAATAACTGAACAAGTCCACTCGAACACGTTTCCATTTGAAGTGCCTTCTCGAGTCTGTCTGCTATCTCTGGCGATCTCTACTGATCAAGAGAGAGAGAGAGTTGGTAGCAAAAGCTTATGAGACGGTTTGTTATCGCCAGCGGAAAAGAAGGGTCGGTGTGGAAAAGCTGCCCACTTCATCACTTTCCTCCATCACTTATCCGTACGGAACCAGAAAAGGTAGCTAAACCACGATGCAGCTCAAGCTTCCGGATGCTTTGCTGTGTTGCACTTTGCTTCTCGCGTGTAATGCTCTTGTGATGCCTTTTCGAAGGGGGGAAAAATTGCTTTTATTTTTCATCGATTCCCGGCTTTAGATTTAAAAAAAGGAGGGAAGGAAGAAAAATTTTTCTTCCTTAAATTCGATTTGCTTGCTCGAGCACCCATCGAATCGAATATAATTGAAGTTTGTGAGAAAAGTGCCCGTAAGTGTTTCTTTCGCAATAAAAAATGCAATGGAATGTTGTTTTCTCCTTTGTATCAAGAGGAAACAAGAAGGTTGAGTATGATTGGAGTTGCTCCGCTGTAGGCTAACGATTTATGTATATATTTTTTCCTTCTTTACTTTGCTCATGAAATAAACCAAGGAAAGCATTGATTTACGGTTCACTTATAAATTATTGTTTCTTTTTTTGGATCTATGCAAAATCTTGATACTTAATTGTGCACTTTAATATTGAAAAATAAATCATTTTTTAAATACCTTTTTATTTTCTGGGTACTTATAATACACATAAAGTTATATGCATGTAAGAATATATATATATATATATATATATATATATATATATATATATATATATATATATATATATATATATATATATATATATATATATATATATATATATATATGTGTGTGTGTGTATATATTACGTGTATACCTCTTCTTAACCTGTTTTATTCATCACTGAACAAATACATTGTATAATTTATTGATATAATCGAATTAGTAATTTACATTTATTGTTATTTTTTGCGAAATTCAAAAAATTTTTCTCATCATGTTTGCGCACTCCTAACTTTTAAATATGGATAATTTAAAATATTTTAATGGGTTATGAAAATTTCCTTAAATGCATTTAAATATGCACCAGCTAACGAATTCATGTATGCTTATATTATAATATGTTTAGTTTATCTAAGACTACAA
The DNA here is from genome assembly GCA_037975125.1 of Latrodectus hesperus. Classification (NCBI taxonomy): domain Eukaryota; kingdom Metazoa; phylum Arthropoda; class Arachnida; order Araneae; family Theridiidae; genus Latrodectus; species Latrodectus hesperus. The sequence continues at coordinate 101,118,807 of CM075851.1, forward strand.
GTAACCTTTTACGTTGATTTATAAATTATTTTAATTTTGCATTTCTTTTCTCTTATAGGTAAGTAACATTAAATGTTCTGAATTTTGTTCTGAAGGGTAAGTAATTTAATTTTTAAATATTTTGTGCGGGCAATTTTATAAATTGCAATAAATTTTCAGTGGATATGGGATTTGTGAATATTTGTTTCATATATTAAGGTGAAACTAATTCTTATGTATATTTTTAAAGTTATTACATTTTTATTGAGGAAAGTAAAGGACGTGCTTTGAAATCGTATGTTGCTCACCATGATGTATTACTTTGTTTTCTTAAAACTACTAATGCTTCGATATTTATTATTGGTGTAAAATTTTAATGCCATTGTAAAAATTTTAGTGTTAAATTTATTTTTGTGGTTTGGGAATTTCCGAACTTTTTTTAGTAGTCAGAATATAATTATGATAACCAGGAAGTAGTATGTTCTTTTATTCCTTTTGTGTTTATATTTCCGCAAAAAATTTGATTGAATTTCTTTGCAGGAAAGCCGAAAAAAATTAGATTCTCTATTTATTTCACTTTCATCCTAATTTTAATTTAATAAACTACTTGATTTTTTAAACCACGGCAAACATTCTGGCATCTTTTGTTGCAATGGAATCATGTATTTTTTATGAAGCTTTAACTTTCACCATTTCATCTTTGAAATTGAGTGCCCAGGGTAATAAAAAAAAGTGCACTGGCAAGAAAAAATGTATTTCAAGTAAGATGCATGGAAGATAAATGTCTGTTATCGATTTAAAGTATTTCTCGTCCCAATCCTCTCCGTACTCGCATCTTGGAATATAATTTCGGCAGAATCTTTCCGAAAAACAAGCTCTCTCATCTCCGGGGAGTTTTATGTTTCCCCCTACAGGCTATTTTGATTGGATCTCTTCTTTTTTCCTGCTCGGAGATGAGTTTAGTTGTCATTGACGCGATCCTCTGTACTCGTAGATCTGATTGGGTGCTTCTCGCTTGTCTCCTGTTTTTACGGTGTTGAAGTGAATAATTTCCCACCTTCAAGTTACTTTCCGAACTTTCATTTCACTGCGTTAACGAAATTTTAGAAGAAGAAAAAAAAAAAGATTTGTTCCTAACAAATATTTTTTAACTAGATATTTTAAATTGTAACTTTAATTATTGTAGACTTCATGTGTTTTCCATGTGAACATATATAAAATAAGTTAGCCTATCTGTGAGTTATTTGGTATTACAAATGAGTTTGATTAAACATTTTTTTAAAAAATTAATTCAGGCTCCATGATTGAAAGGAGTTTCTTTTGTTGGATTTCAAACGATTTGCTGTACTGAAGTTGCGGATTATTAAATTCTCGATCAAATACATTCGATATACACTTTTTGTGCAGTTCCTTGTACTTGAGAAATTAGATAAGGTCACTCTTAAGAAGAAAGTTAATTGTGCTGTTGTATAGGTTACCTATGTCAAATGAAACGTATACATCAAATTTTATTGCTCTGAAATTTCCAAAAGTCTTATTTGCATTGAGTTAATTTTGCAACCATGCATTATTCATAAATTGTTATCTGCTTAAAATAGATTGACAGATTTTTCGAGTGAAATGAAAACGGGAACGAACTGAGATTCGGCTAAGAAAAAGAACCACAGCCTCTAAATTAGTATATATTATGTTATTCGTAAGTGAATTAAATTTTCCTTATTAAATAAGAGCACTTTAGATATCTCAAATAAAACACATTTTAATAGTAATTGGTAACAATTATTTGAAAGCAACAATATAAAATAAAAAAATATGCATAAATTAAAAAAGAGAAATCACTTGTACCAGAAGTCAGCGTACACTTACAAAAATGTTGAAATTAATCCTAGTTTTCGGAAATTTAATACTTGATTGGATAACTTTTACTTTTTAAAACTTCTCTCAATCTCTTTGGCAATGATTGAATGAATTTTGACAATTTTTCTGAAGTCATTTTTCCCCGTTCTTCTTTTATAACATATTTTAACGTTTCTTTGGATGTTATATGATGTTCTCTGATTATTCGTTCAAACAAGTGCAACAAATCTTCAATGGAGTATAGGCGTGAGAATTGAGGTGGTGTATGCAATTGTTTTGGCCCAGGACACAGAAGCCAAAATGGCAATGTGCGCCGTAT
>CM075851.1:101123461-101170961 GCA_037975125.1 Latrodectus hesperus
ACAAGGCAGTATTCGCATCCCAATTCATAAATTTTTTTAATGTTTTTATGCAGTGTTCTATCATTATTAGATTGTGATATAACGTTTTTTCTGCTGACAATTGCTTTTAAATTAAATATTGATTCATTCTATGTAAGTGATCATTGTAAAAAAAAAAATTATTTGTCATTCGTCCTGATTTCAAGGCTTTGAAATGAATAATTTTGTGATTATTTTAATTAGTCAATAGTGCCGTTTTGGAAGTAAATTGACCTAACAATATTGTGACAATTCACTGAGAAATAATCATTTCCCTTTTCGTTTTGGATTATTATAGAGGGACTGTTTTTTTTTAAATCTACAATGAACGAGTCATCAAAATAATTCGATCAGTTAATATTTATGGAACTTTCTGCTTATTTTAAAAGTTTGCTGTATATGTTTTTTGTTGATTGACCCAAAAACGGTTAAATGCATTTGATGATTTTTTTCTATTTATCTGGCACCGGTTTAGTGTTGTATTATAATATAATCGTTAATTGAATCTTATTGTATCGAAAACAAAAAATGGTGGATCTCTTAGGCGTTTTGTTATTGTTTCTAAGTATTGCTAGGTAGAAATGCTTTGGGACTTGTAAGTCCATTTAGAAATTGATTGATTTCACCTCAATGCACTTTTTTTGAAGGACTTACATTTGTGTTTTTCTAAATCAAATTATTTGCATCAGCATGTTCGAATATTTTGTGGATCAAATGCATTTGTGAAGCAACATCAAATGGGGCTTGATTTGTGATTTCCGTTAACGATTTCCCAAGTAAATGTAACAAAAGTGCTGAACAAAATTATTTTTTTACTCTGAAATTGTTTTCAAAGGTTATTTCCCTACAAATTCTATGATAAGTTTTTTGGTGCTTTATTATTATTTTTTTTATGAAATTCGTACTTAATTCCTTAATACATGTTATTTTCATTTTTTTCGATAGATGTTTGTTATATTTGTCTGTTCACGAATGCCATATATTAATTACAATGTCATTTTTTATGAATTTTGGCGATATGAATTGTTTATTTTCGAAATCAGAACAAAAATATATTTGGAACAATGAAAGCATCAAATTTCTAATTCATTAAGTAATTCTCGACTATCTTGAAATTTGCTAACAAAATGAAGATTTTCTGAGTTTTTCAACATTTCAGAATATATTTTAGTATTTTTTATTTTACCTGATAAGCAGATGGTAAAATCTTTTTCTTTATCTTTATATTTTCATGAAATAAAGACTATATTTATGTATTTTTTCCTTTTGTACATTATGAGGATCTTTCTCCTGTGCTCATACATGAAAAAATTTTCGATTTTTCTCTTATAAAATATTTTATTACTTTATAAATAAAAACGAAAATTTTTCCCTAATAAATTGTTACATATCTTTCATTTTAATTATCGGTCATTCATTACTAGTAACATTGCATAGGATTAACAAGAATAAACGGTAAAAAATTATTTAAACCTCAGTCATAATGTCATAACTTTTTAAAATTTGTTCTCTGATTAGCAACTTGTACAATCAAGTCAATAAAATAGTAATCATTTTCAAATTCAAGTTGTATTTTTTAATGCATTTTTTCTATGTTTATTTTTTAACACATCCTTTTAAGTTTTATGTTCGTAAACTTAAATTTGAAAAGTATATGCAATTTTAATCATCACCTGTAAATATAATGGATAACCGATGATGTTCACATATAAAAATCTGTTTCATAATGAGATTTATTTTCTTTTACTTTAATAATTCAAATTAAATTTTATAAAGAATATCTGAATATCTCATTGCATGAGTTGAAATAATTTTGTGAAAAAAAGCAATAAAAATAAAGATGATAACTAAAAATTAATTTGCTTTAGGAATTTAGTAAAATAAAAGGACATTTCGATGAAAATAAAATAAGTCTGTTGCTTGTGATTAAACTTCAAAATGAGGTTTTACAAAGTATTTTAATCGAGAAAAAATATTCTTTCACATATAAAATATAATTTTGTTTTTCTTTTTACCTAAGAATTCCTTTAATTTTTTCAAGAGGGTTTGGATTATTTTTTAAAATGCTGAGAAATCACTTTTTTTTTTGAAATTCCTCTGCAAATTTTCAGAATACCTGTTCAAATGAGGTGTAAGAGATTTTAAAAGAATTGATTTTCACATCTCTTACATCAGCGTTAATGGTTGCTTTGACTGAGTAATGTGTATTTTGAAAAGTGTGTGTGTGCCGAAACAAAAGGAAACTTGTTATGAATTTGTTTATCCTAATTGTTTTTTCATGAAAATTAAGTAAACATGCTTGAAACATAATTTATATTCGTTAGTTTTCTTGCTATTGTTATTTCGTATTATGCGCTCTTTTTCAATTACTAATGATAAAATAATATTGCATAACTAATATATAAAATTGCAAAATAAAATCGCGATAAATATTAGAAATTATAAAACTTTTATCATTTTAGAATAAAAGCGAGGATAACAAATTAATATAATTTAATATCTGTGCATAATTTAAAGTTTTTTTCTGAGAAACAACTACTTTATTATTGTTTTTATTCTAAGTATAATATGAACTATGTTAATAATGCATTTCAGATTACAGCTTTTAATAATGACGAAGAGTTATTATGAAGCTTATAATTTGCATCTTAAAGCATACTTAGATTTATTTGTGTTGCAGGTTTTAAATTCTGTGAGGCTCTTTATTTAAACCTGCCTAATTATCAGTGGAAGTGTGTCATCGTTTTCGATGTTGGGATTAGTAAAAGATAAAACTGACACTGGCGTGTGTAAAAAGATTTTTAAGCATAAATCATCAATTATATTTATCTTACTTTAATTACGGAGCATGTATTTATTAATTATAATTTATTCATAAATTACCCTACAGCTTATTTATAATAAAGCGAAATGATAACAGCTAAAAAAATTACCAAATGAATGGAAAAATGTTTTAAAAATAAAAAATATGGTGAAATTTTAAAGCATTTACATACGTTTTATATATATGTATTGTCTTCCCTTGAATTATTTTTCTCGTTGAAACAAATGATTTATGATTAAGTGCATGTCACAAATAATTTGCTTGATGAGCATTAATTAGTTTTAAGCTTCTTTGCTTTGTATAATAAAAGAATTTTTCATTGGTGAAGCACACTTTGTTAGACCTAAAATCCTCTTCCCTAGAAAATTTGAGTCACTGTGTGTGCAATAGCAAAGTTTCCAAGACATAAATTTTTCGCTTTGGGCAATATTTTATTATTTAACACATTACTAGAATTAGCTGAAGAGAATGCGCCGCTTTGCCACGTAACGGTTCTCTGGCTTTGACTTATTTGAGATGTATAATGAACAGGATCTTTAAAACGTGGTTGCAATTCTCTGTAAAAATTTTTAGTATTTTGTGTAAATGGCATGAATTTTTTGTAAAATTCAATTTTGTTTGATGGAAATAAAGGTAAGAAAATAGCGATTTAGAATAAAATACATGTTCCCATATTCTTGCCACGTCAAGATCTTTTCGATCTTAAAAATTGTTGAAATTCGTTAAACGAACAAGAGTCCATGAATCGCAAAAAGAATATTTAATGAAGCAAGTTACAAAGAAAGAAATTATACATATACTAAACTAATAGAACAGAACATGGTGTATTTATAGATTTTGGACGGCTTGAACACAACCACCAATCAGAAGGCAGCACAGCAGACGATTGCGGACGTCTTAGAAGACTACAGTTTTACAGACGATAATAGACTTACTTTGTGTTTCTTTGCGATTACTTGCATTATATTATTTACAACAAAAATAAACTATCCCTATTAATTATTAGTGTAGCAATTAATACCTCCATATTTTTAATTTGCAAATCTGACATTAATTATTTGATATTCTTGTTTATTGCTAACTCCATATTCTTTCTACTTAAAATTTCATTTGAATTGATCTGTCATGCCATCCCTTACGAACGAGCATTAATTACTGTCTATGTTGAAAAACTAAAGTTTCTGTTAACTAAAAATCAATAATTAAATCAAAATTTACTAAATATTTGAGAAATAATGCAATCATTGAATCCGATAAGAAAGGCACAGTTATCAACATTACTTAAATAATAATTTAGATTGTCTTAAAATATTCTTGAGAAATTGTATGTATGATAAATTAATAAAATAATTTTAAAATCAACAGATTTATTAGGTATGTTAAATCCGTTCGTGAATTGTCTAGAGACGTTGTATAAATGTAATACTCAGCTTTGTGAACCGTTATAGAACGTGATGAGACAATATAGTGTGTCAGAAATGCGCTATATAATATTCCAATTAATATATGATGAGATATACTGACATGTTGACTGTTTCTATGCGAAAATGGAGACAAACATTTGAACTCTGCGCTATATCGCTGATGACATAAATGTCACGAAAGTATTTTTAATCTCTTCTTATAACAATAATTTATTTCATCACATGATTGCGTTTCTGTATCTTTTTCCTAAAAGCTTTCATTAACATAGTGATTTCTTATGCATTCGTCCCTGTATAAATAAAATCTCTATTCTGTTTGTTCCCTGAATATATTGTTCGGGGTTGAAGTAAGAACGGCTCTACGAAATGGAATGAAATTTTATATAGATGTTAGTGATTGATATATGATAAAGTTCGAAACTTTGATTATAGGATTTGTAATTAATTTAAGTAATAATGAACGTTGGTACATATATCCCCTGAATAGTAGTTCGTGTCGCAGTGGAATCAAATGAATCGATGTTATATTCCACTGCGAACTCTTCTCGCTTGAAAAACCGAAACATGATATTTCCTTCTTTTTAAAATTGTTATGTAGTCAGAGAGAGAGAACCATTGGATGTAGGGAGAAAATATTGGAACTCTTTCTCTTTACATACTCATTGTTTGATTTTCAAATAACAGCAATAATGACTTTTTATTTTTAAAAAGTATGGCTTTTATATATTGCAGTGTGAGTCGTATAAGCATTCGACTCATTATTTAATAATTTGGTTACTAAAGCAAATTTTAAAGCATTCATTTAATTTGATTTTAGATGATCTATTCATGCGATTTTTTGTGGTGCAAAACACTTTTGAAGAAATTCTAAATAAATAACACCTAATAATTTCTAAGTAAATTTCCAAATCGCAATTTTCCTCTGAAAATCATGTATTTATTTTTCACTGTTAAATAATATATTTGCATGTGTTCTGTTAGTTCAAATGTACTCTTAAAGTTTTAGTTTGTGGTTTGCTTATCGCTCTACAGTTTCCTTGGCTTAATTCGAGCTATAGTTTCAAGTTTATTCCGAACCATCAGAAACACACATTTTATGGTGGGAGTCAAACCCCAGAATTGTTAAAAGACAAAATAGTAACTAATTAACTTGTAAGTCGTCTTTTATAATTCAATGAAATAGGCCATTAGAGTTATTGGAGGAATCAGATAAAAATAAATGCAAAATAAAGAATACAATTATAACTGATAAATATTTTGAATCTTTGGAATGCAATGATTTAATAATTGAAATTTAAGGAATTATTTTTTTTCTAACAGAGAAGTTTTAATAGTTAATTTTACTTCAAATGTGACTCAACATTAAATGATGATTTATACGTAACTTCATCAACTTGACGCATTTGAAAAATATAGCTTCACAAGGGTATTTTTTTAATAGGAGTCTACTTAATTTGCTATTTGAAATTTTATTTTCACAGTGTTTCAGTTGGACAAAATAAATGTTTCAGCTAAACAACCAATTCAAATGAAAATGGAGAACATAAAAATGTTTTGTTAAAAAGAATTAAAAGTTACAAATATCGGAAAAGCTTAATGATAATTAGATGAATTGACATCTTGGTAAAATATGAACTACATAAATAAATGTAACATTTTTTGAATGAATATTTAATTGTGTTCAAGTTATTAGTAACATAATTATGTTTCTTTAAAAAATTTTTTTATTATGGATATATAAAATTAGAACTGTTTTACATTTGTTTTTTATATTACAGTGAAGTATTTTATGATCTTTATAGTAACAAGCAAAATAAGCATTTTTTTTACTTTAAAACACTTAATTAAAATCAAAATCAACTGAAGTTTAGTTTAAAAGAATTAAATTTTTATTGTTTATTCCCGAAAGCTAGTTATAAGGTTTTAGTTTTGTTTCTGTATGTGGTATAATTTCTGTTTATAAAAACACATTAATATAAGATATGTTTTTCTTTTTGGGGAAAAAATTATTTTATGAAAACCTTGTACTATAATTTTTTATTTATAAAACAGAATGCATGTAAACTCAGCTTTCAAAATCTTAGTGTCGTATATAAAGAAATTTTAATTAAATAACATTTTTCGGTAAATGTTTGACGTTTTTTGCAAAATTTTTTTTCAAGAATAACGTTTGTTTTTACATTAAACTTATTAAAGAAATGCATTTTATAGAAAAATAAGTAGAAAGATGGAGTTAACTCAAATCTTATTTTTAGTCAAATATAGTCTTGTTTCTAACAAATTTCCTCTATAAAATGTTGTTATTGCAAATATGAAATACTTGTCTTGATTAAAAACATTTTCGCTGTTACTCACGCTGTTACTAATGGAAACAAAAAATACATTTTATGGTATACATTTATTGTGTGTACATTCCCTCTGTGCTTATTTGTTTTCGGTCAAAATTGAAGAAAAATATTAATTATTGTGTAAATCTTAAATTCCTCAAGTAATTTTTTCAGTCACTATCAGTAATTGAACTTAATATTACGTAATTTCAAAAATAATTTAAAAAAAGAATACATATTTTGATTTCAAGTACTATTGATAAATACTTCACACACACTTTATTCTAGCAATTAAATTTATACAAGTCATTTACTATTCAATATTATATACAAGATAATTCATTGGCACACCCAAATAATTTCTATCACTAACAATAAGATACTTATTAAACATAATAATGAATATAGGATTGTCTTAATTAAGTATATTTATATGTAGTTTATTTTTAAATCAAATGACAAAATTATAAAATCATTTTTAAATTCTTACTTAATTGAATTTAAAAAATATTTAAATTTTAAGCAGTAAAATGAAGCATATTAGATAATGGCGGTGGCCTGGTTTTTTTATTGGTTCCTTTACGTTATAAGGAGGTAGTTAATTCAGACCCCAACTCAACCGAAGATCCCTCGTGACCACTAATGGTGGCTGGGGCATGTTAACTAGGTCGCCGGGTATGAGGGTCTACGCTTGGTTCCTGCTTCTAAATTACGAAGATCTTTCTACTTTCGGGATCACAATGACATGACCAATTGGGTGCTCCACTATATGCATGTGCTATCATATATATAAATATATGTGTGTGTGTGTGTGTATGTATGTATATATATATATTTATTATCACATAATGTGCTATCTTGTGTTGAAAGATGACAACCCTAATAGCCGGGCATTGGAAGCAAATAAATAAATAATTATATAAGTATTAAAAGTAAAAAAAAAGTCATACGTTTTGTTCTTGGCATTCGTATTTATACTAATGTAGATTGCAAGCACAGCGCTAGTCGCATTTCATCCCTTTGCAAGTCTAAACAAGCATTCCGGACGAGGGGGCGAACAGGCGGCACTTTGCAAGTCTCGACATGTGGTGTAGACTTGTACTATTATCCATTGTTCGATTCAATTCCGTGTTTGAACTGAGTCTCAAATTTTTTTGAGTACCTACCTAGTGAATATTTTTGAGTACTTACCTATTTGCCAACATTGATAGGTAAAAACTAACCAAAATTTTTGTTCTTTATTATGAAAACCAGATAATTTTTCGTGGACCACCACTTACTACTTGTGAACCCCTGTTTTCTTTTCGCGTCAACGTGGAACCCCATGTGGTCTCCTATGGACCCCTGGGGGTCCACCTCGACCACTTTGGGAACCTATGATTTAGAGTGACGTCAGCACGCTTGGATCATCGCACCCGATGACTCCGGAAAGCTAGTCTACCGAAATTCTTCAGCATATTTAAGACACTCTGGATCAAGACACAATAACCATTTGTCGTCTATTGGTTGCTAGTCGCCTTCTCTTATTGAATCCGTCCACTGGCAGAGGTTTTAGTATTCACGCTGTTATTGTTCCTTGGAAAATAAGCGTTGAAAGTTTGTTCTTGTCGCAAAAGATGCCTATAAACTACAGAGAATGCCAGGCCATCATCGTCAACGGAGTCAACGAGTTTACGAGGAGCATGGTGATTGAACTGAGAAGCGCAGGTTGGTACTTACGGAAAATCGCAGCTGATAGACACCTGGAAGCGTTCACAGTGCACAGACTAGCGAAGATGGTTGGAACAAGGAATTACGGTGTGCCATTGCAGTCAGACTGACGTCAACACGCGTGGACCGAAGCGTCCGACGGGAGGCGGTGGTTGCACCGTAAAGTACGTCAACCGAAATTTTGAAACATGTGCAAAACGCCCTCAATGCTCCCGTATCGAACAGAACCATTGCCGTCGTTTGCTTGCTAGTAGCCTACACTCAGCGTCCGTTAAGAAGACTGCCATTGACCCCACAGCATAGACGCCAACGTATGGAATGGTGCCGGATTAGAGTGGTGTTGACGACGGAGGGGCTCAGGACCGCTACTCAGATGAGTCACGCTTCTATTTCTTCAGAGATTGTTCCCGCGTACGAGTGTATCGTCGACGTGGAGGCAAGTCCTATCCTGCAACAACTGTGGCATCATGGTTTGCGGCCCTGTTCAATACGGTTCCTGATCACCTCTGGTTCGTATTCACACATTATGACAGCTCAACGTTATGTGGATGATATGCTGCGACCGGTGACACTCCCCTACCTTCAGGGGTGACCAATGCCTTTTATCGGCAGGATAACGCCCGATTATTGTTCGTTACTTTCTCTTCCTGTCTGCCGAGTTTCGTCACTTCCTGGCAATCCTTTCTTGATTTTACATTTTCAATGCCGGGCAGTGTATATAGTGATGCATTCTTAGATGCTAATAAACATGCTTTTAATTTTATGTCTAAAGTTGGTATATTTATAAAAAAAGATTGTGTTTCAGATATTACTTTGATGTAACATTAGTTTAAAGTCAAAATCTAATATACAATTTGGATAAACGAAAAATCCATAAGATTTATTGGATGTTCTAGCAGATAATAGTGACCTGTGATGAAAGCCATTAAGAAAATTTATAAATTATTTGCAAAAAAACTTAAAAGAATCATAATTCAACAAATCTTTATTACATGTTTCTCTAAATACATGGAATGCTTTCATTTGTCGGCTGATTTTTAGCTTCATGGGCATAACAAGGATATAATACTATTAAAAATAATTAAATTTTGTAATTTTTTGCTGAATTCAAAATTATTTCACTGCTTTACAAAAAATTAATTATAATTATTTGAGAGCATGTATATAGTTATGCATTTATAAAATTTGTAAAAATACTGATAACTTACAAATTTCTCAGATTACCTTTGCATATTACTTAGGAAATAATCCGTACAACAATGTCATTATTTTCATAGAGAATAAATCAAGTATTCTGCTTGAAATATTAAAAGTGTTAGCTGATGTTTTGACTTCCTGTTTACAAGATTTGTAGGGTAAATTAGATTTCATTATTTACAAAAACTATCTGAGCTATTTTGTTGTAATAAGTTTCCGACTCCGATCAGAGCCGCTAATTTGCTTTCTTAGAATTTTGTGGTACATCGAGTAAATAAAGTCAACAGAGTAGTTGGCATTCTCCTTTCTTTTTTTGAACCTTCTCTAAGTAAAGTGACATTATGTACTACGGGACTTTAAATGTCTGTAGGATTCTTAATGCGTAATTATGTACGTGATAGTTGGATATCGAATCTGCTTCCTTTCAAAAATAAGAATGCGTTTCACTACGATACTATTGAGCCCCCACAAAATTTTTATTTTGGAGATAGTAAACTTTTAAGTTATAAGGTATTTCTCTTTAATGAAAATATAACATAAATGAAATTTAATATTTATATCTTGAAGTGTATATACTTTTTACCAATAATTATTTTAATTATTCAATGAAAAGATTAAAAAGGGCATTTATGTTTCTTCATTTGATGGAGAGTTTATTTTGTGTGGTTAATAAAAAATATCAAAATTCCCGTTTTTCATCGTTGTTAAAGCCAATATTTTCCACAATGGTATATTTTCTTTTCTTCTGTTTTCGTCATAAGAACATTTATCACATAAATTAATATAGTTTCAAGAGAACTTTAGTCCTTAAATCTTTTCCTGTTTTATGAAAAATTAGTTTCTAAGAAGGAGATTTCTCATTCCTTGGGTTAATTCTTCTTCGTGAAGTTAATTAAAAAGGCTAAAGTAGCTAGGAATGCCTCAAAATTATCTCCACTTCTGAGTTTTTGCAACAGCCTTTCCTTAAATTTAATGATATCATTTATCACACAACAACCACCTAACAAAGAAATTATATTTCAGTCTGAGAAAATTTCTTTTTATTCTACAAATATGTTTTTGCCATTTCTTTGTTTTGCAGTGCTTACAAATACATGCATTTCGTTTATAGTTCTGGTAATCTTTGATTTCATGCCGAGGCAACGCAGAGACAAACAGAATTACACAAACAATAATAATTTAGAAACGCATTTTGGCGAGAAACGTTTATTTCTAATGAAATTCAATGTGATATATTTTCATAATACCCTTTAATCTCGAACTGAAATGATATTGCTTGAACACAAAGGCGAGAGAAAAAAAAATCTTCAACACAATCTTTTATGAGTCCTAAGACGTATAATATCATAAAAAAAAGGAAAACACGAAGCAAAAAAATTTTTTTGTGCTACAAAGAAAATCTGATGCAATTACTTTCGTTGTCCATAAAGACAAACATGCATTAGAAGCCGAAGCAAATACGAAGGGGATTAAAATGTGGCTGTGAAAAAATAATATATATATAAAAAGAAAAGCGATGTAAGTTTTTTTATTAGAATAATGCCAAGATAAATTTGCAGCGATAAATCCAAGTTTGAAGTACGATATGAGGCTTTTAATTAATTAGATCCCTAGAGGGTTATCAGAGCTTGAATGCGGTTGAAAAGAGATCATATGGCCTTCAGTGAGATTTATAGTATTGTAGACAGGCTTAAAGGAAGGTAAAAGAGACGTTTTATATATTTTTTGCTTTTATAAATTCAATCCATGGATTATTAATTTGAGTATTGTTTTTAACTAAAAGATTTATGTATTTTTTTCCCTTTTTACATATGTTTCTTACGTATATTTAATTAAAATTTGCTTGTTTGTAAATTATGCGTGGAAATGCTTTTTAAATGAACATGTAAAAACAAAGTGAATTATTTATGTATCTTGTGCGCATGTGTTGAATAAGAAAAATAATGATTAAATTTAAATGAGTTAAACAATGACTGTTTTCGAGTTTGCTGTATTTCTCTGTAAATTTACATCTCGTGTTTAGTTTTAAGAAAAGAAAAAAAAATTGATTTTAAATTTATCGGCTCCCATAAAAATAAATGCTTTATTGTATGTACAAGATAATTAAATATATGTCTTTAGACCAACATAAATGGAAAAAATGATGCCTAGAATTGATGTACTGAAAAAATAATTATTTATTTGAACAGTCCGTTAATAAAAATTAAGTAGAGAATATTTTTTTGATTAAACTCCGCTAATGGGAAATAATTGTAAGTTGACGTGGGTTGGGGACGTGTCCACGTTAAAATGTGACGTCCAAAGTCCTTCCGCTGGTGTGGCGTGGATGTGGAGAGGAGGGTGCCAGCTCAGGTGTGGCCTCGTCACCTGACCGTGGTTCAAAATGACGAGGCACCTTAAAAAGTGCAAAGTCGTACTTTCACCTTCGCCTTGCTCTGATCCAAACAAAAGACGCTCTCTTTGACTTAATTCGCACAGCCAAAAGGCATAGCGAGCTTGGCTTGTCCAAGTGTCATAAGCAACAACAACAATTGTAAGTTGTGCAATTCAAAATTCTATTTGAATTGTATTACTTCTAATTGTAAACTGTTACGAATGACGTTAAATATATTGATAATAAAAACTTGTTGTTTTCACTTAAATTTATTTATAACATTTGTTCTAGCGGCGACAATGGCCTGCTTTATTTGGGTTTTCATTCATATGAGGCAGTGAATTTGAATTTAACAAAAGATCTATCGTATTCCCTGAAGCTAACAGAGCCACGTGGTCGCAATGTACTCCAAGTGAAGTAAGGGGTAGGCGAGGAAATATTGTTGGGTTTCTTCTGCTTAGTCTCTGCTTCTGAATCACCACTTAACAGCCCTGTACTAGGTACAGGGAAGAATTCTGAATCCATTTTAATACACTAGTCCCTATTGATTTCTCTTTTAATATAAAAATTGACTGTAAATTAACGAGCAACTTAAAAAAAATTAGTAAGTTAGTTACTTTAGAAAACGTAAGAAACTATAAATGACCGAAAATACAATAGAAGAATATTATTGCTTTTTATAATTATTCTATATATATATATATATATATATATATATATATATATATATATATATATATATATACAGTTAATAATGTGCTAGGATAAAAGTTTCTTGATATTTATTCTATTACTGTTTAATTTATTGTTAATGCATTTACGACCATTTCAAAGTCAATACATTCGTGTGTTTACGGAAATTCTTATGATATACAAAAACAGATTTAATAAGATAAATTCTGTATTAATTATACGAAACTACGTATCACCGATGCTCATGTATGAATCGTTTTTGTAATTTTGCATTTGAAATTTCAGTTTTGATTCAAAAATCTGTTATTGAATGATCATTAAATAAAAAAAAACTTTGACTTTATTTTATGAAAATGATATTTGATTGCAGCATCAGAAGCGTGGAATTAGACATTTTCACGAATTCGAGCACTTCGAATAAAACATTCATCGCATATTAATAAAGAATCAAACATTTGCACCACTGTGATGTGTATACTGTTACCCTTGTTTCTATTTCTTTGCGATGGAAAAGAAAATAAAGCATTTCGAATCCTAAAATATTTTCTTTTTAACCTGATTATTTCTACACGATTCGTTATTTGCATTTTATTGATCGTTGATCTGAAAATCTTTTTAGATGAAGTTTTACATTTTCAGTCTATATGATATATTTTCTCTATTGCAACTTATCAGAAAACGCTGCAAATTCCTGAGAGCCATTGCGAGAGTTGAATATTTTATTTGATCCATTTAACTTGTCTGCTTTTATCATTTTACAAATCGTATAATTCTTTATGTGTGGAGCGTGTAAAGTGATTTTACGCCGCCACGAAACAGGAAACAAATTAGGTTGCATTATTGGAATCTATAAAATTGAATGGAACGTGCTCGATTTTTTCCTCTGTTAATAACAGGATGAAAAACGGAAAAAAAATTGTAGCTTTTAAAATGATTAAACCGTTTCATGCATTTCAAATCGATTTTTTTATTGCACTCACATTATCTGAGTAGGGTCGATATGCATGTTCATGTTTAGAGCGAGAACCATTTTCTTCCATTTTACCAAAATTGCATTAGACAATACTGCCTGGGAGGACAAAAGTGTCGCCAGATTTTACTCTAGCTCTATACTTCTTTCTATACGTCGCCACCCAACGTAAAATAGGGAAATTCAGCTTCACTATTTCAGTATCTTCTGGTGAAAAAAAAAAAATTGCGCTGAATTTGCCTTTTGCCGTCGCGTTCTATTAGTGCTGTTACTGTTGCAACTTTTATGGCCATCGGCGTCTGGCGATGTGTCGAAAATGAAGGTAATAATGGAACCGACTTTTTGACAGCTTGAATTGTTATTGCCATTGGAACGACTAGAATTACAATTTTTGAGAGCGCTGAGCAATAATTTTTTCTCAGAAGTCTGCAATTTTAACCTGACTATGCAGAATGCAATAATTTGCATCCCATAAAGTCGTATTTCTAAAATTTTCTCATTTATTCTGTTTTCATTGCAAAGAGCTTGAAATTTTTAACCTTTTTATTTACTCGAATAATTAAGGTTCTCAAAATTATCCCTAAGAATGTGCTAATTTTATGTTTTGAAATCTTCGCCTTCATGAATTAAAACGAGTTTAGTTTAATCGTAACACGAAGTAATTACTTTTTATTTAGATGCGCCTGAACTTATTTTATTAATAATTTCCTAAGCTTGTAACACTTTCTTCTTATTTTTATCTAGAAAATATAAATAAAAGAAATCTTAGTAAATTCTAAGCAAATCGTTAGGTAGCTATACAACTTTTGTGAGTATAAAAATATAATATGACGCGTGTGTTGCAATTTTTGTGAATCTGTCCTTGTATTTAGTATATTAAAATAATAACATAATATTGTCTGAATTTATCTCCTGTAAAACATAATTTTGTTTTCGCTTGTCGCTCAATAGTCATTTTTTGCAACACAAGAGCTAATTAGACCGGTACATACGGTTTTTTAAGATATAAATAATGCTGTCTATAATTGTTTTAATTAGGTGATGTTTACAAAAAAATTTGATTCCTAGAAGATTTTTTACCATATTAATTGGTAAAATATAATATTGTTGTGCTTATTTTGTAAGATTCTAAATCTCACTCACATAAATAAATTTTTATGATGCTTTACGTGACATGCTTTTAATGTAGTATTAAAATTTAAGTTAAAATAAAATTAAACTAAAATGTTTAAAACTTGATTTCATTTTCTATTTAAAATAATCCATAATTCTGTATCTATTGACTGAAAATGACAAATATGTCATCATTTGTTATCTTTATTTATCAGATATAGTATTAAGAATTATTTTATGTATTAAGAGTTATATTATTAACGAATTATGTTATCATTCGTTAATAATATAACTCTTAATACAATTATTTTATGTATTAAGAGTTATATTATTAACGAATGGAATAGAATTTCAAGTGTTTTCTTGTGTGCTACTTCTTCTTCTTCTTCTTTTTTTTTTTTTTTTTTTTTTTACTATTATTTAAGTGAGATATACCTATTGTTGATTCTTTATTCATTTTATTAATAATTGCATATTGGGATGAATATTTTGTTTGATTCAAAGGCTTTTGTTATTGTTTAAACAATACGTTAAACAACAACCAAAATATTACTTGGTTGCAAGTGAAGCCACATACCCTAACGCTGTAAAGAGAAATTGAATTGGCCGATGACGTCAAATATTTTAAAAAAGCAGCTTAAAAATGAATTCACTTATTGCCCTTTAAGAATATTTAATATTCAAGGTCATGGCAAAATACGTCCTAGTTAATGAGCTAATTTATTAAATTCAAGAAGCTTCGTTTCTCTAAAAAACAATTGATATTGCAACTGTGATCATTATGAAGATATGTTTTGGCGTTAAATACCCAGGAATAAAAGCAGCTTAAAATATATGTGAAAAAATATTTAAAACAAACCATAACGTTGTCAACATAATTGAAGAAATGAACTGTCAATACAGGCTGCTGCTTAGTTGTAAAAAGATTCGATTCTTGTAATAATTGGCCTCTTATTAATTCATGTTTTATTTTTTTTTTCGAAAAATTTATATTGTGAAAATTTTATTTTTTAACATTTTAAAGTATTATTGTAAACATTAAAAAAAGTTAAAATATTTAGTTGCTTAAAAAATAAATGTGATTTTCGTCATGCCATCATCAATTTAATCTGCTTTGTTTTAAATACTTCGTTATCATTGTCTGAACATGTTTCTTTCGTATACCTGCTTTTATCGGTTTAATGAAAATTCTCTTTAGTATTTCCTTATAATAACATATTTTATTTATCTACTTTTTGCTGTTCCATTCATTTTACTTTAATTTTTTGAAAAGTATTGAAGCCTAAATTAAAACAGATGCTGACTGTTGTATTCAAATATTAATTGGTAGTGATTTTTTTCTAAGCATATTTTCAATTAAAAATCTATTGTAAAGTTCATGCAAAAAATCTTAATTAAAAAACTTCATTGAAATTTTTTATGTCACATTTCTTTAAATTATAATTTTTGTATATCACCTTATTTTTCACTCAAATGTAACCATATGTATAAAAAATATGAGTGTTGTGTTTCTTATTATGCTATATTTTTCAATAGAAATTGTTATAGTTCTAGTAATGCAATATAAATGATACATTTATATTTTAATTTTCATTTACAGTTGAAATAAATGACTTTGAAAATTAATTAAAATTATTTTTTTTCCGGGTAGTTGATTCAAAAAGGAGCATTTTCAAATTCAATTGACGTTATGGTTAAGCTTCATTGAAAATTACTTAAAATTTGGAAATATAGTAAAGAAATTATTTTGTGGAAATTTATGTTCGTTTCCCCATTTTTTAGCAAATAATTACTTTTTGATTATTTTGCCAAATATTAATTTTTCCAAAATATATGTGTATTATACTTTATTTCTAGATTTAATAGTTTTCCCTGCACCATCTTTCTCGAAGGATTTTGCAAATGTAATACTATTAATATATGCATAGAAATATAAGCCGAATTTTCAGTGAACCAGCGTAGCTAATTGTATATAAGTTGTAGATTCTGACTGGATTTCACACAAAATTTGAAATAAAATAATTTATCTTTTGATTTTTAACTAAACTGTGACTGCAAATAAATAATAAATTCAGCCATTTTAAACTTGTTTTGTGTTTAGTATTCATGAAAGTGTTTTATTTCTACATTAATTCAGCTAATAAAAGAAATATACAAGTTCTTAGCGATTAATCTATAAGCGGAAGGGAAATGTGAGACGAAATTATCTAGGCTCACACAATATTTAATAAATATTAAGCTTAATTTTAATATATTGATTTTTAGAATGAATAGAAGAGATTTTTAAGCTTGCATAACGTGAAAAGCGCAGTTTTAAAGCTATTTCGTCCTTAATTAATTTCACCATAGAGCTTTCTTTGTCGAAACTGAATGCATTGTTTTGAACAAACGCGTAATGACGGTATTATTATTAGTAAATAATTATCAAGACTGAACAATATTGAATGCATTTTAACCGCCAATGCGCAATGCAAATATTTTCATTATTTTCTAATGAATGTTTTGAAATTTACGCTTCATCGCTTAAAAATTAATCATGAAAGTTCCTTGAACAATATATTTAAATTAGAATGCACTTATTATGTGTTTAACTTTAAGACAAATGGAATATTTTATCGAAGAATGTAATTTTTATTTAATGACTGATCTGTTGCTTTTTCTGTTTTCACTTATTTATATGGAATTTTTTTTAATTTATGTTCAATATATTGAAGTATATTTCAATCTGTAAAGAATTTTCTGGTATTTATTTCGAAAGAAAATCAAAATGCGTCTTGTATTTTAGTTCCATGCATATTGAAATAGGGAATGCTAAATCGTAAATATTGATCCTCTTGTTTAAAATATGAATTTTATCAATGGATTGTGTAAATTTTATATTTTGACGCCCCATCTAGTGGACAGCCCTAAAACCAAAGAATGTTTTTAAATATTTGCACATTTATCTCCTGTAGCCATTCAAGTGGGCTCTTCATAGATGGTACATCGTATTCATGTATCTTAAAGAGAGTAACCAGGAAATTTCGGAATGCTCATCTTATAGACGTGTATACAGAAAGTAACATTACAACATCCAAATTTCGTTTAAATGGAGCTTGAATTGAATCCAAGATTATCCACACCAAACAGAACAAAATTCTACCATAATTGCTTAATTGTATACGAATTTATCGCATCATTCTTTTTGTTTAATTTATGTACTTTTGGTATAGGTATTTTAAATAATAGGAACGCATGTTTAACGCGTGTTTATATATATATTTTTATATAAGTATTACTGCATTCAGATTTAATTTAGACTCACGAGATTGTAAACCACGACTCTTTAAAGGAGTGACTAATTTCAATATTTTTCTTTATTTACGATAAATATTTTATTAATATTTATTTTATTCTTCGAGTTACATATTGATTCATTTCTTTTTAATTGTGATAAACGTTTTATAGTTGTAGGACAGTGCACTTTGACATGGAAGGTCCTCTAGATTTCACCTCAGCTGCTACTGGGCAACAAGAGATACTTGTATTTTTTAAATGTATATCTTGCAAATTACAATTTATTGGCACAGATGCCGTATAATACAGGATGCCAAATTCGGAGTTTTTCTCAACCCTAGTATTTACGTCATCGCGCTCGTCACAGTACGTCATCTTGGCAACATTTCTTTATCGCCAAAAAAATTCTGAACTTAGCAAATTGGATTATACGGCATCTGCCCCGATGTTTGGATGATTTCTGGTTTTTTTTTACATCAATGCATAAATTTAATTATCCATCAAAAAACTTCTGAGAATTAGTAAAAGCCAGATATTCAAATGCCTTACATCTGCTTGCGCATGGTCTGTCCGCTACGTGATGTCAAATGTGCTATTAATTTGCCTCAAGTTTTCATCTAATAAATCTTTTTTCTGAACTAAATACACTGTGGAAATATTACATTTTGTAAAATATTTAACAGACGTTGCATTTTCTGTACCAAAATACGCTTTTCTTTCTTTCCTACTTAGAAATTCTATTTCCTCTCGAGTAAGAGTCCCAGAACGGAACAAAAAGTAAGCGCCTGATCAGGGCAACATATTCCCTATTCAGCAGAGCTCCATACCTTTTTGAAATTTTTTTCTCCCGCTCTAAATCTCTCGTAGTCATCTCTTAAGGGAAAGTTCCTCGGTCCCGAACAATGGTGACATTTGATGGATGGTCGGAAACTCGGGAATGTAATGAAATGTTTGAAATTCATTGCACTGTCCCGCTTCCTTCGACACTGTAATCCTACGGTATTAAAAATGAGTAATGCTCTTTTCATCGATTTCTCCCACAGGTTATCACACTTTAATTATTAGTTTTCTATCAAAGCTCTGTTTTATTCCTCGCCATCGATTACTTCCTTACTTTAGCATCGGTCCTTTCATGATTTTCAAACACTGCACTCTTTGTTGCTTCGCCTTTGGTCTTGGTCGTAGAATCAAATGGAAGAGTTTGTAGTCATTTTTTTTCAGTTTTTCTATTTTTGCTTTTAATATGTATAGTTACGTTAGCTGGTACATGTTTCTCATTTTGATTAATATAATCTATATATTCTTCGTTGTCTTTTTATATATGACAGTACATTTTGAATCTATAGTACTAACATAACTGAATATAATGTAGTGAAGTATTTGATTCTATAGTACTAACACAACTAAGAAGCATCAACATGAATAAGGTAGATAAAGAAATTAAAATTTTCAAATTAACGCTTGATTATTCACTTAGATTAAGTTTAAAGACTTCTCAAAGATATTATTTTTTCTTATAACAATGTAAATAAAAATTACTAAATATTAATTTGTTGAATGCATGTAACGGTAGTGTTTAAAAATCGTATATAACTAACATTAATTCACTGATAACCTTAAAAATATTTTAATGTTACCTGTAAACAGGAAAATACAGTTGTTTGAAGGTGGGCCTCTTTTTCAAAATGGATTTCAGTTACTGCTCAATTCAAATTTACATACCTTACTGTATGTTGGTCATTATTTCTTAGGTGTCGATCTGAATTTAGCAGAATCCTTTTCGCGCAGTGTTTCTTGGAGTGACTACACTGGTGTCTGTGGTGAATTCCTTCGAGTAACAGCGGGTTCATAGTCCTTTAAAGAAATGCTCCTTGATCTGTTACATCGCTACTAATAATAAAGTTGTGTTTTCGTTTAATGTTCTATCATGAACACATTGGACAAAAGAGTCAAGGGTAATTTATAAAAAGACTGACCACACAGAGTGGACAAACTAATAGCTAGAAGTTGTTCTAAAGATTTTGATTCGTTTTAAAGATTATAAGGCGTATTCACGTTTTGCAAGAGAGGCAACCTTTAAAACTCCCAATTGCCAATTAGCATACGTTAATGCAAAAATCAGAATTGCAACATCCATCCCTTTTATCACAGAGTGACCTAACTTGCACTTTGTGGAGAGTGATCTTATCACTTGGGCTTTATAGTCCGGTTCAAAGATTTATAAACTTCTCTTCATAATATATATGTGTATATAAAATAATCTTCTCATTGATATACGTGGCTAATAAACTTCACTTTTTGCCAGGAACACTGGCAGAAATTTAAATAGAATAAAATAAATTGCTAAAAAAATTGCCAGCAGAGAGCATTAATATGATCCATTTATTGACAATTTATATATTGATGATTTCATTTTCTTCCGTGTGGTTTATACTTATTATGTTGCTTTTGCATACTTTAAGTGAACTGACAGCCGAGTGGTTGACCCATTGGTTTTCATCTGGACAATTCAGGAATAGGACTGCTTAGATGCTTGTAGTGGTTTGACATTATTTTAAATCCTTGGTTCCAGTTGAATTAACCGTCATAGGCAAAAGTTAAATTATTTCGTTGATATACTATTGAAATGATCTATAAATAAATAAACGAAAATTTAATTCATACATGTGAAATGTACCTTTAATCATATTTCCATCGTTAAATATTTTCTTATTTATACGATTGACAACACGTTTCACTTTCAATGAATTTGCTTTCATTAGAAATTATTGGCTCAAACGATTAACTGACTCTACACAAGAAACAAATCAAGGAATATTTTAGTCTAATACAACTAAAAATATGTTTTTAGTTGTATAAAATTATAGAATATATATACACACACTTTTTAAAGAAATAACTTATGCTTTATCAAAAAATAATAAAATATAAAACATGGAATAAATTGTTTAGTATTAAACAGCCAAGAGTAGTTTTCTTTTTCTTATCATACCCTAATTAATAAAGTAGAAGTTTTATTGTATGTTCGATGCATTAAACACAACTTTCGTCTCTTTAGCCAGAAGTATTCAAGAGTTATTACTCGCCTATTTCTTTCCATGCTTTTTCATGCGAAATTAAAGTGTGGTAAAAGGAATGTATTCATCTTTTGTTGGAATCATGTCGCCCTCTTAATAACAGTGCGATATTTCTCTTTCGAGAATAATAGGATGGTTATTCCAAGTTTGGAAAAAGTAATGACCGGGGAATTAGGAAAAAAGTATGGATGAATTGGTGCCGGGAATGCACATTCATTGCCCAGTCATTTGCTTCGGAAATAGGTTTTCGTCCTCTCCTATTGTGCCTAATCTTGGTCATCAATCTACATTTTCATTATAGCTGCCCGAGGAAAGGGCAGTCAGTTTTTATAGGTAGCATAACAGCTTTGGTAGAAGCTGAATTTTGTTTTAAAATAAAGGTCTATTATATGAAGAAATGTTAATTAATGGTCATTTCTAACAGTCAATTTGTTTTGTTAATGAATTCCTATATTTTAAAGTTATAGATTTAAAGTTTATATTTTTACATCATAGGAAACATTCTTTCTCTTAAGTCATATTCCTTAGTAATTTGTTCATGTCAAAATTTATTTTTCTACGTGTCTTAAATATGTAAAAGATAGTTACGTATATCATTAATATTATAGCACAAGATTTACTTCATGTAATCATTAATAGATAGAACATATAATCATTAATGATATATAATCATAGAACATATAATCATTAATGGTAGATCATGTTCAGATTATTCATTGATGAAAACAGGAAATCAGTGTTGCAGACCTAAGAAGATTCCGCTCAGAAGGAAAGTTATGTGATAAGTACTTAAATGCTTTGCAACTGCGTTAGGGTCTGAGTTTTCTCTATCTCGGAATATAAAATAAACGTTCTAAATTTTATATATTTTAAGAAAGAAATAAAAATTTAATAAATAACTAAAAATTGAAGTAAGTGTCAATTGAATAAAATATCGTTATAAAAAATTTTGTAATGTCTCATAAATTACTTTGAAAAACACATTTTGAAAGCAATTGTTGGGGTTTAAATTAAATTTATATTGAATTTTAATTTATTCGAAATGTGATTGAACAACCTCACTGTAATTCAAATCGAAGTTAAGTGCTTATCTCCCTTGAGAATACGTATCATAATTGTATTCTTTATTTAAAAATAGATTAAGATAAAAACAAGCATATAAAACGTTCTTAATAAGCATTATATTTAACATATAAATTTTTTTTCTCTTTTTGCAAATTAAACATTTAATTTTTGTTCTTAAGAATTAACCTTTTATGCTTTCAAGTTGAAAATTTATTCTTTTTTCATTATGATAGTAAGTAGTTACTATCATGCGGTAAAATAGTCTTCACTATATTCTTAAAATTTATTTCAGAAATGCACTCGGTTGTATTTATTAGCAGCTTAGAAATTATCAATCTTAATTTTTTGTAATAAAATTATTAATCTAAAGTTTTGAATTTTGTATAACATTGACAATAAAACATAATATTAGCTTTTATCATACTGAATTGAAATATACATTCAATTTTCAAATTGTTTCAAAATACATTCGAACATCACTCATCCAATAACAAACGTCAGTAATTTTATGTCTTATATGGACGAATATCTAAAATAATTCGTATAGTATTTGCTTCATCTAAATTTATAGCATTTCTGGATATAATTATACGGTATTTAAATGAAGGAATTTATCATACAAGAACAGAAGATTAGTCTAATTGTTAGCAGTGATGCGAATAAGAATGAATTGAATGTTCTGTGTTTGATTGTGAACTTAAAAATCAGCCAAATTATATATACATTTCCTACTTGTTGATTAGTCCATGTATTAACTTTAAAGTTAAATTATCATTTTATTGTAATTTATTAAAACATTTTAATAATCAGACTCATTTAAAAATATTTTTAATTCGGACTAATGAGGGCCATAGTTTGTCTGGATTATTCAGTACCTTCTATATCTTTAAGGAAACAAGGCATCATTTATATTAGGAATCATCTTAGAAAGGATTAGTGGGAGAAATATATTTTGATCCAGCTGCTTAAAGCAGAATAAGTTTCTTTGTGAAGAAGATTCGAAACTTTTTTAGCCTTTCATTAAACTTTTAAGCGCATTTAGCTGCGGAATTTTGAATACGGTGGAGACAGAACTCTTTCGACTTATCATGACAGTCAAATGTGTTTTGTTTTCTTTTTGGTAGGAAAATAACGTAGCTAATTGTCTTTGAGTAAGGATTACATCTACAAATACGTGTATCATTTGGTATATAGAATTTTCCAAATTATATATTGGATAAATGTAAAAGCAATGAGATATGATTTAAATTTGTCTTCGTTTCTCTCATCCGTTTCTATGCATCACAATTGCACTTCGTATAATTTCTTATAGGTGAAACTCTTAAATTATACCAATTTAAGAATCGCGTTTTTCATTTAGATTAATTGCTCTAAAATTAAGACCTTTTACATAGTTTTAGAAAACCTTGATTGTAAAGTTGCATTTTTAAAATAAATGGATGTTTAATTCACAGTTTTAGAACAAATGATTCAATTGGTTTTTGAAAGGCCATATTATTTTTGAAAGATGTACTCGTGCAGTCGTGAGAGATATGTGAAAAAAAGCCACAAATTTACCAAGTTTGTATTGAGCGTATCTGGCAACAGCACGAGTCCATTATCTTTTCAATCGAGTGAGGGATTACAAGATTAGTACTGTTACCAGTACTAGGTGAAATGGGATTTTTGTCCTTGAATGTGCTAGTTGTTCGTATGTTATAACTGTGCAATGCGTTAATAAAGAAGTGTCATGGCCAACCATACACGACCAACAATTGAAAGTGGGAGAGTATAGAAACGAACCACACCATGTAAACAAAGAATTTTAAAATAGAATCGGCAATTCAAGGTCGCTAATTTCTTGCTTCAAAATGTATGGAATATGTTCGATTAGCATCTGGACGTGTCACCAAAAGGACACATTATGAATATTTGTAAAGGGTGTATAAACTTGGTATATTTGTAGTTCTTTTCATATATCTTCCATATTTATATGTGTAATTTTTTTAATACTGCTTTTCAAAATGATGAATCATTTATACTAACTTTGTATTATTACTTTCAATTTTATAAAGGTATATTTAAAGGAAAATATTGTGCTATAAAACTTATATGCTGTATTGATATACTGGATCAACTGTATACACCTTTTTACGTGTAGCTTATTTGTATTTATGTAATACATATATTTTATGATTTTAATTATTTAATTCTTTGATTTTTTGAAAAAAGAATATTCTGTAACACATGTTATAATTAGTTTTAATCGATATTTAATATTTGAAATTCAAATTTGATTTTTATGATATTTTTAATTTTAATGTTATATAGGAAAGAAATTAAAAAAGAAATTAATGAAAGTAGCATGCAGTTAGTAATTTTGATAAATTCCCAATATTAAATATTAGAAATACCATTTTTCTTCTCATCAATTGTAAAAAAAATTCTTTATTCTTTCCATTCTTTAGACAATGATACCTTTATGTTTTATGTTAAAGTTTTCTTCGAAAAATGCATTTGTTGTTTCTCGATGTGGGAATTTCTGGTTTTGGAACTTGAAAGATTTATGTCTTCTGCACTTTTAAACGATAGGGACTTTTCATGAAATGAAACTGAAATGGAATTCTTATCACGTGTAAATGACAAGAATAAACATGATTTACTGAAAAATCAAAATCAAAATGATCGTTTTATGTAAGTAATAGTAGTCATCATTGTAAAATCATCATTTATGTCGAATTTAAAATTGTTTTTCTGCGTTAAACTAACTAATGTTTTATAATGTTTGATTTCGAATTTATTTTATTTCTAAAACAAGAAGTGTAGAGAATTAGAATGATGTAAAAATAGAAAATCATAAAAAATCATTAACATTAAAATATTGTGATACACGCAACAATCGTTTTTAAAGTTATGATTGTGAAGGTATCCCCATTTTTCCTAAATTCCTTTGTAATATTTATCTAAAGTTTCATATTAATTCTTGAAAAGAAAATGTACTCGTGCGGTTAAATTATTTAATTATAATATGAAAAACTTAATCATAATATATAATAGATAAGTTTATGTATCGTATTCAGAAACTATATAACTTTATGTATGTACAGTAATCAATGCATGTATATGGAACTTTAATTACAATTTTAATTTTTCTAATACTTCTTAAAACGTATAACATGTCACTATGAATGTAGATTTGACATAATCTGGTAGTAATAATATAACATTTTTGCCTGTATTTATCGAGTGATAAGCTTTGTGAGGATTCATAACATTTCCACTTTTTTTTGTTTTATTTAAGAAAGCATTTAACTATATTTTTCTTTTTAAATTGAGATTTTAATTTTATTTATTGTATCTCGAGAGTTATAGAGTATTTCATTAAGCGATAGTTTAACTTTATCGCTAAAACTCTTAATTATTATTAAACTTTATTGTTAAAATTAAATAAATTTCAATAAAATGAAATCGTCATTTTTTTATAAACTTTGAGCTTTCAATAAAAATGCTAATAAGGTTTTCTTTCCTTTAAATCCATTTTCAATTTTAAGAATTAAATTTTTCTACACAAATAATCTTACTTTTCATGTAAGTAATATTATATAACAATTAATTCGTGTATAAATTGATTATCATTTCATAATGACAGAATACTCTTAATTTATTTTATAGTCATGTGTTATCAGGAACGAAGACATGGCGCGAAGGATTTTATCACAATATACAAACTCTTCCCACTAAGTTTATTTTGTTTAGCTATGCTTAAACCGTGATAAACTCTTATACTTTTATAACCATGTCTGCGAACTTGATATTAATTGTTTGAGCAAATATATGATTCAAATATAAATCTGCATGAATTTGAATAAATCTGTTAAATTAAATATAAAATTTTCAAATGAGAAAAGTTTATTTTATTTATGAAAATGTGTGTGAATTAGTAAATTTGAATTAAGTGTATATATACACATAAGTGATTATGTCGAGTAAATATATTTTTTCATTAAGCCATTTATTAAAATTATTTTATGAATTATATTGTAATACCATGTTATAAATAGTTTAATAGCGCAAAACTTGGTACACGTTTCATATAATGCCTGCTAGATGATTTTTAATGGGCATTCATGTGTCACAAAGGAAAAACAGGGAATCCATCTCCCATCGCTTTACATTCTGCGTATAAAGTGTAGATCTGTTTTTCTATTTACTATTATTGAACTGTGATCAAAGTGGGTCATAAAATCTTTTATTGCAAAGAATGCAGTTTTAGCATCACAGGATAATAAGAAATTATTGACTTTAATACAATACTTCATTAAGATAAGTTATAAAATTTTGTATTTTTATCAATCTAAAATTTTAATTCTATTGTCTTTATATTTTTTTAATTTTTATTATTTAATTCTTTTATGCAAAAATACGTTATAATGAACAAAAAGTATTTTTTTCCTTCGTAAATTCGAATTCGACCTAGGGTTTATTTGTTTGTAGAAGTACAGAATACTCTTCAAATTATAAGTCTCGTCTAATTAGCCTTCCTGAGCAAAAAGTGACTGTTGAGCATTGAACAAACCAACTTGAATCATTAAAAATTTAATTAAATGTTCTGTAAAGATATTTTAATAAAAAGAAAACATTTTTGCTTGTGCATTTATTTATTGTGAAAAATATTATTTCTTGTACGTTTTTCTGTGTGTGTTTATTCGAAAATCATTTTCCATTTGTATAACATTTTATTACTTTAATGTATTTTATTCTTTAGCAACTTATTTAAATGAGCATTCCCTGGAGGGGATTATTGCTTAGGAATACTCTTTAATTTCACTTAGTTTTTAAATAAAGAAAATTATAGAGATTGACTATATAATTTCTTTTTAGTCTTAAATATCTGTTACAATTTCTTGATTTGCCTGGACATATGTTTTTTTATTTTTTATAGATTTACACGACTTTAATTTTTTTATATTTTATTATTAATCATTATTTAATTTATTCGGCAGTTTAAATTATGACTACTACTTGTATAAACTTTTTTAGAAAGCTTGATTTTTTAAATTATTAAATTTTTTATTATTGCATAATACCTTTTGTTCAATGTATGTATCATCTCTTAGAAATCAATTATGTATGTAAAATTAAATTTAATTATTATATTTTTTAATGTTTTATACTGTCTAAAACAAAAAGAAAGCAATGGCTGTCTAAAATAAAACAATAAATGCGTTTAATATATTAATCAATATATTTTAGTTATTAAATACTTTCTTATAGAATTTTATTTTTTCAAGATTTGAAACAAGTAAAAAAATTAACTTTTAAAATTTGATATATTTTTTTATTAAAAAAAGCTGATTAAAAGTTTTCTTTAGTTTCAGTTTACTCAATTGATATTCATAATTTTTAAACTTAAGCATGTGTTTCCCATGATTTAGCTTTTTCTGATTTTTACGTAATAACTTTTACTATGTTTTATTATGTATTATTCTTCTAGAAATTATTAATGTCTTTAATAAAACTTTTGTAGCGAATGTCATAAAGTGAGAGATGCTTTAGTCTGATGAGTTCTAAAGGAACGCCCAACAAAAGAAAGCTATAAAGACGGTCATAATTTGCCATACGGAAATTTTTTTAACCTTTCTTGGCTCTTTTAATAAAAATTCCCTCTAAGTACTTAGCCTTAAATATAAAATATAAAACATCAAATAGTTTACCTAGTTTAACCTTATTAACAATAGATTAATAAAATCACTTTACAAAGAAAATTTCTTCCCATCGAATTCATAAAAAAATATTAATGTCACATGAAAATGGGTTTTTATAATCTAAATGGAATCTGTCTCATTTTTTATTCATATCGCTTTTTTCTGATCATCATAATTTGAAATCGTGGAATCTTGCGTAAAATTTCCTTTCTGCACATTTAGATTGCTTTTATTGTAAGTGCAATTTTATTTCTATTTTTCAAACTATTTCTTGTGGGTTAATCATTGAATTTAAGAAGTTTTTTCATAAAGTTTTTATAATGGTATTAAAATTCTCTTTATGTTTTAACGGGAAAACTATTTTTAGTTTTGTGACATTTTATTTTATAATTTTTACTCGTTTTATGTGGCTATTAAAATTTTAATTTCTAAAATCAGCTGATGTTGAATTATGTAATTCATTTTCTCAATGTATTCCTTTTATCATAAGCTCCATTATTTTGAAATATAAATCAAAAAATTTATTTTTAAGTAAATATTAAATTTTCTGAAAGAAGCACGCTGTGAGGAACTTTCTTATATAATTTCTTTAAGAAGCAATAGAAAAATGTGTTTAATGTATATAGTATTAATGTAATAATTTGGTACAGCTATCGTACGCCAAATTCTGAATTTTTTTGGCGACGAAGAAATGTTGCCAAGATGACGTATGATGACGTCTTGCGATGACGTAAATACGATTGACAAAATATAATTTTCTGCATAAATCTTATAGTTCACCATTTATTTGACATAATAAAAGCCAGTTGCCAGATAAATAAGAAAATCCACCAAAAATCACCGAACTCAGAGTTTAGCATGCTTGATTATACGGCATTTGTGCTATTTATTATAGTATTGTTTAAATTGTATGTAAGCGTGTATTTTACTGACCTATAATCATAACTATACTTGTTATTCGCAACAATATTTAGAATATACAGAATATATTTTACAATTATGAATCATAATATTCTGTGAAAAATAACTTTTTATATCATCTTCTGACTAATTATTGGTTAGATTATATTGCTTAAAATTTAAATAGGAAAACTCAAATAATTTTTCACTTATTTTAATTCTAGGTCTCTAAAGATTAAAATTGGTTTACAATGTTAAAGAGTTGTGTATCAGAACAGATAACAAAGATCAAACATTCAGAAACATAAGTACTGAAATTATAAAATGTGTAAATATAAAAGCATATAAAATTAATTATGATCTTTCCTTTTATAAAGCATTTATTTTTTTAAGTTTCTTAACTTTTGAAAGTTCATTTTTATTCATAAAGTTATTTTTTTTTATTATCTGGAAACGAAAGTATAGTGGAAAATTTTGATTATTTTCTATTGGGGCTAAGAATGATTCCTCATTAACAACGCTTTCATCAACAAAGAGAAGGATTTGAACTGTGATTAAAAGAACGCGAAAAAAGAGTAATGCTGAAATTGGTAATCAATACAAAATAAATAAAATAACAAAATTTAATCCCCTAAAATAGAACTAACTGTAAATTATGTGACATGTGTTGTAATCTCTAAATAATTGACATTTTTCTACATATAAGATAATGGATATTATTTGTTTAGTGTTTACATTTTTCTTTGTTTTATTATCTAATTAATGTTAAACTTTAGTTTTCGGAATTTAGAAACCTTCACTTAAGGCTGTCATCCGAAATTCTTCACAATTATTTTACTATATTTGTTAACAATTCATCTGAACTGCATGAGTGTCAGTAGAGATGATGAGGATAGATTTTGTGCGAGTAACTTCGGAGATGAACTTTCAAAATAATCGAGATTTATTTTTAATAGTAAAGACATTAATCTGGTACTAAAAATGCGAAATAAAAATATTATTACTATTTCGCTTGTGCATCTAATTAATGTAAATAGATGTAAATGGCAAGCATATTTTCCTTAGTATTTATTCCGTTGGGTTGTTCGGAAAGTAATTTTGTTTTTCCTACATGGATCAGCTTTTTGCTGGTAAAAACCAACCACTTTATGACTGTGGAATCGTGCTACTACCAGAAAGATGATAAAAGCTATTGGACTAGAATAGACAATGTGCAATGCAATACAATATTTATTTACTGTACGTTTTTCATTTTCATGAAAAACAAAATTACTTTCCGAACAACCCTATATAATAAGTTTCAAATCATCTTATTTATGTGCATAGAAAAATACAGAATATATATAGATATTAATATACACACACATTAATATATATCTCACTATGTTTTATGTAATTTGAGTTTCTAATTAAATTCATTTTCAACAATAATGTACTAATCTTCTACTGGAATTTTTATATTCCACTGTGTCTATTGAGCAAAACTTAATTAAAAATTTATAGTTTGAAATGCATATTAATCTATAGGTCTTTATAAGTACTATTAATTATTTTTCTTTACAGGATATTTTTTTATTAAAAACGCTTATTAATTGGAATTTAAAATTTTAAAGATTAATGATTTTTAAACATAAAGTGTAGAAAAAAACATTAAGAATTAACATATGTATTAGTAAAAAACTTTTTTTTCATTCGATGTTTTGTCTATGACATAGCTGCCAACTTTACCGATTTTATCGGGAAATTACTGATTTTTCATCATTTCTCCCGATTTCCCGATAACGAATGAAAATCTACTGATTACTGGGAATTTCAGCCAAAAACTTTAAAACAACTTAAAAACATCTGAAAAATTAATCTATTGAGTTGTTTTAGTACCTTAGTTATCCAACAGATTGCGCCCTAATATAATTATTAAAATGTTATAATAATATAACATGAAAATATGTTCCTCTGAGTTTCAAACCCCACCTGTCCGCCGAGGTAAGGTGACGCTTTAACCACTTGGGTGCCTAAAACTCCTGCGAGTTGGCTGTCATGTGATTAACATTCAGACCAGACACCAGGTGCCGGTTTACATAAGCAGTTCAATAAGGATACATATTACTATTTATTAATAATTTAATTAGGAAAATATTTATCACTGAATTTATTTAGTTATGTATTTTATGTTTTCATGTAATTTTATAAATTTAATATTTATAAATTGCACTAGAGTTGTAAAAGTTACCCTATAAAATAAATATTGGGACATAAACATTGATGCTTATTTTTTTTATGTAGTATACTTTTTTTAATCTTTCATAGTTCCTTTATGAGGTTGATGAATATTTTATTCAAATATTAAGATCAACACAAAATAAGTGTAGCATAAATCATTCTCAGAATGTATAATCTAAAGAGTTAAATTCTCTTTTTGTGGTGCTACTGTTTTAAACATTCAAGCAAAAATGTTGCTAGTAAGTGTCTCCTGATTTTTTTCCCTCAAAGTCAGTAGAGTCTACTGATTTTTTTCCTCCAAGGTTGACAGGTATGCTATGATAATAGTTTGTAATAAATCACATAATATTTTTCATCAGCAATGGTTTTAAATTTTTGAAAATATTGCCGACATAAATCTATAATTTTTAGAAATTAATGCTTATGATTTTAATTTATTTATAGTGTGTTTTAAATGTTCTGCAATATTACTCAACAAAAAACTCACGCGGCTGCAAGTTACAACATGTTCAGTCATGTCCAATCTTGCTTAATAGTCACTGTCAAAATCTTTGGATTCATTTGTTCCTTAGCAGTGATATTTTAAAATGAGGGTTTGGACTTTGTTTTCACGTACTGAGATAAAGACAATTTTGAGGTAAAACGTTAAGCATAGTTTAAGCGCAGATCTGTGCAGTTTATAAAGGAAATGACATTTACATTGAATAATCATTATCTACATCGTACGGCAACATTTAGGTATTTAAAGGAATTCAAAGGGGGGAATTTTACTCAAGAGGATGCTGAAAGAGAAAGAAGACTGCGTACATCAAAATCTGAAGAAATGATTTCTGCTGTTAAGAAAATGGCTGACTAAGACCGGCGAGTGACACATCAACAAATAGGGAAGACCTTACAATTTATGCACCAGCAATTCATTTCATTCTGAGTGAACATTTACTCGTAAAGAAACTTTGTTATCTCTGGTGACCGCATAATCTGATGACCTGTCGTGTGACTTGGCATCGAAAGGTACTGAAAATGTTTGATAAGAGAAAATCTCGGTATGTTGACAGTACTGTGACAGATGAGGTGCATTATGATAAGCCGACCAAATTCAAAACTAAAGTTTGTTTGTTTGGTAACGACACATCCGTATTTATAAGAAAATCGCGATCTATTTAGAAAAACTTGTTAGCTGTATTTTTGAAATTGAGTGAAATTCTAGAGTGTGTATTTTTTGGACACATAAAAGGCAGTCACAGCTAAGCGTTACAATGAACAGTGTCTCCACTAAAGTCATACAATCTTTGAAAAACCTGCGCCCAAAATTAAGAAAAGACACCTGTTTTCTTTACCATGATAATGCTCGTTCTTGCCGAAGCATGCACCGAGTATTTGAGCATTATGAAACTTTTTGAACACCCCCTTACAATTCAGACATTGCTTCCTGTGACTTTGCGTTGTTTCCGCGTTTAAACATGAAGCTAACAGAAAGCAATTTGGTAGTGACGAGAACTTTCTGAGGTGTTGGAACAACGAGTGGACTTCACTCCCGAATGAAACTTGGCAAATCTGCTATAAGGTCTTGCTGCAGCATATGGAGAACTGTTTGAATATGGCGTAAATTATTTTAAAAGAACTCAATAAATAAAGCTTATTGCGAAATTTTTATAGTACTCTTTATACATGTTAAATTTCCCCAGAACTGTTTAAATTGTATACGTCTTGTTTTCTTAATGCTAAAATTTTTTAAAATAAAAATTATCATTTCTACTGTTGGCGAATTACATATAATGATTATTTAGATTTTAGCAATATAAAAATATTACAAGAAAAAAATTATGAAGGAATAATATATATATATATATATATATATATATATATATATATATATATATATATATAATATATATATATATATATAATATAAAACTGATAGTATATTTTGGCTCCTTTCAGTTAATTAAATGAAAAGAATTATGTGTAAAACAGCTTTATTTGTTTAAATAAATTATTCAGTAATCAAATTAGACACGTAAATACGTTTTTTTCAATAAAGATACTATTTTCTTTGAAGAAAGGAATGTAAAAATACATAAAATAAACTATATTTGTCTTTATTTTGCTTATGCTCATCTAATGGAAAAAAATCACTCTCATCAAACATTAGTACTGTATTTATGCCTTAATTTTTTGCAAGTATGGAGGTATATTTTAAAATTTTTTACTAAGTCTATCTGCTGTCAGAATAAATTTTCAAGACATTATTTCTTTAATAGCTAAGAAATAATTTCTTAGTTTGTATTAAGTCTTTATTCATTTAGTCTAAATCTATATTTATTCTACAAGTCTCAAGATACATTCTGAAGTTATTACATTGATGAAAGTTTTGAATTTAAAACAATATTCACTTGAAAGTTATCTGGAATGATGTATTTATGTCTTTAGATCATAATAATTTAAAGAGCCGCCCATAATTAAAGGGAGTGAAAAAATAAATGCCAATGTCAATTAAAATATATCAAGTCATATATAAAGAACGTCAGTACCTCTTTTATGGTTATAAAAGGGAAACATATTATTAATTTAAAATTTCTTGGGAAGATTTTTAAAAAAATATTGCCTTCATTTCTCACTCCTTATTGCATTTCTTTAATAATAAAATAATAAACATAAATTAAACAATTATCTATTTATTAGTAAAATAATAAAACTATAACATTAAAATGTTTCAAACTAAAAATTTAACACTTATTATTTTACTTCATCTAGTTTCCCTCATTTTTAAATGAAATATTTTTATTTGCGTTGTATATTAAGTAAAAAAATTGTTTAGTTTCACTAAGATTTATTCTGTTTTTCAAAAATTTAAGATATTTTAATAAATTAATATATATTTATAGGTTATAATAGTTAATTTCAATGACAATTACCCGGTTTAAATTTAAATGTTTTAATACATTTCGGAAATTACATCTGATGAATAGCTATTCTTTTCGTGCTAAAAATTTAAGCAAACTTTATTAGCTAAGAAAATGTTGAATATTTGTGACCTTTTTTATAAATTATTACTCCTTGGAATTTTTCGAATTACACCTTAAAAACACAATTTAGCGTTGACCTTTAAAATTTACATATTTATACACTTACAACATAATTAAAATTTACTCTTTTAATTTAATGTAAAATACATTATACTCACCTAATTGAGTAACATATTATCAACTTTATAGTCCCGCATATTATATATATTCTTTATAATGTTCCCAAATTTGTTCGCTTGGATTGTTTCATAAAAATTTTCAAAATTATCTTTTGAAATTTTTTGATTTTGTTGTAAAGGGGGGAAAATATCTTCGGAACAAATTTGAGGGAAATATAGCATCGTTAGATAAGCCTAGGTTTATAAACTAAAAACATTATGTTGTGATATATATATTATTTGGAATTATAAACCATTAATAATTTTAAAAACAAGTTAAGATACATATTGCTTCTTTTTTATAAGTAAACTTGTTAACCATATCTGAAACGTGTATACACATGAGATGACATTTCTTGTTTTACAATTTATAATTATATCATTTTTAAAAAGTTGATCAGTGAAATAAAGATTTTGAACTGAATATGCACATGATGTTAAACGAAAAATTATATTTGTGATTGATGGATTCAGAACAGCATTTTTCAAATAAAATTAACTGTGAAATATATGCTGCAATATATTAAAAATAATTTAAAATCATTCAAGGGAAAAATTCAAGATAAAAATAAGATTTAAAAAAATACTTGTAGTTGTTACGAACGATCTAAATATCTTGATCATCAGAGATAAAGTTGTTTGCCGAGTTACTGTGTGCTATCATCTTTCTAAATCAGTTGAGCTAATTTTAAGACAATTGAATCATGAGAAACATATAAAAATTAGGTCATTAACGACAGTACTAGTCGAGACAACATTAATAATTTTATAGACATATTAATTTTATTAAAAGAACTGATAACACTGGTGCCACACTGAATATAGGGAGATGAGAAATTATCACGTGCTATCTTAAAAGGTCCATGTCTCACATAAGATATTATGTAACGAGTTTTTTTGGTTAGTTAATTCACAATATAGGGATAGCTGTACCATGAACATTGTCATGACAGGACCATCTTTTTATGTTATCGCACAAAAATATTTCAACACAATTTAAATTTTCATTATTTTCCATAGCACACGTAAAAAGTTGATAAATCTGTAAAGTAGAATGGGCAATTCACTAGTGTTCCCAGACTGTGGTGTCCAAAAGCGAACAGGCCATTTAAAGAGGGGAGATGAGCCCATTTCTTCTTGAAGAAAGGATCAGAAATCGCGTTAATGCAACATAGTTGTTTATTTAGGCAATCGGGGCCAGATATCAGGTGAAACGGCAACATATTTCCTCCTAGACCACTGAAAAAATTGAGATTTGATTCAAGACATGGTTTATTGAAATCACGATATTTCAGTTCTTCCCGTTGAATACCCGCAGATGTTCCTTATTGGAGTTTTGTCATTAAAATGAAGTCTGGAATTAGTTTCTTGGAGGACAGGGTCTCTCTCTTTGCCAAAAATCCATCCGTCTCATTTCCCTGGATTCCACAGCTGACTGGAATTCTTTGGAGTACTACTATACTATTACTTGCATATTAAGATTTAAACCATTATCGATGGGGTTAAAGTATGAGAGTGTGGATGCATGCTTATTAATTGCTTGAAGTGTGACTTTTTAGATCAAATAATTAGAGGGTGGAACATAGATTACCTCCTCGTGATGCATCCTGGGGAAGAGTTATGCTACAAAATGAGCTACAAATCTAGGACATTTTAAATTAATGTAACCGTTTGATACACATCGTTCAACACAGATAAAACGCTTTAAACTAGTTTTTGCTGTAGAGTATATTAAGAAAATATAGTTGTAATGTTTAAATTGTAACATATTTATTAGCTGAAATAAAACTACAGCTTATTGATATTTTTAAGAGAATAAGCATTTATTACCAGAATAAATGTGTTTCACTAGCTCTGAAACATAAACGCAGAGAACAGAGCGACATCTATTTCAGTATCAGAAATTCGCAGAAACTTTAACCATTACTGCAAGGAAGCGGAGTGTTAATGCGCCGCAATCACCAGCGACAAAAAGGTCAAGAATTGCTGATAAGAAACTTTCTAACCGCAACGTTGACAACAATTCCTTTTTTCCTGGATCTTCGTCGTGTATCTAAAAGTTAGATCCCAAGAAGAAATAAAAAAGGTGGCGTCGGAGGTGGGAAGAAACGAGAAAATTTTTCTTTATTCTTGGAATCTTTGATCCGACTGGGAGAAAGGATTGTCCATCAATGGCCACGATGGACGCTCAGATGGACGTCAAACTCGATTTTTCGCGTTAATGGCTTCCAAACTCTTGGATCAGCGGGTGGACGGGCGATAGATTGTTGCCTCCTGTTACTAAAGGATTGCGGATTACTGCGATGAGGGTCACCTTTCTGAAGGGATTCCGTGGGATTCATCACTTCTGCTGGAAAATCGGTTATTTATCCTCGCTCCCCTAACTTTTGCTGAAGTTTGGCTTCAAACTATTGCTCGCTAGTTGTGCTGTTTTTCTTAAATTGCACTGGTAAGTGGTTTATCACTTAATTTTTATGCTTGTGTTAAAAGTTCAAATGTATTTTATTAAATTTTTATGTTGAATATGTAAGAAAATCAAATTATTTTGTTTTGTAGCAAATATTTTAGATTAATTTTTAAAAAAATTCAGAATAAAAATGTTAACTATTTTATATAAAAGATGTCATTTGT
The DNA here is from genome assembly GCA_037975125.1 of Latrodectus hesperus. Lineage (NCBI taxonomy): Eukaryota > Metazoa > Arthropoda > Arachnida > Araneae > Theridiidae > Latrodectus > Latrodectus hesperus. The sequence goes on from CM075851.1 coordinate 101,160,149, forward strand.
TTATTTAACCTATTGGTTTTGCTTGTAATAATTTTTTTCCTTGTAAAAAAAAAAATAAATAACTGTATAGATAAAAAAAAAATAGGGAAATTTCAGATGTATCTTTACTATGCATTAATATATTAAGATTTGTTTGGTGAGCCTTAAAAATATTTTTTCATGTTCCGAACTTTTTTTTTTAAAATAAATTAAATTTTTTTTACTGGGTTCATCACTGAATCATGATTTAGATGCAAAAGTATAATTTATCTAAAGTAATTTGTTATTTTATGTGTTTGGAATCTACCCAACATTTCCCTTTAAGTAAGAATAAGTGATTTCGACTTCAGATTTACCAGAAAATATGAACGCAGTTGGGGGAAATTGCCTAGTGATATTTTTCTGTAGTATTTTTGGTTATTGCAATAAAGCAATATTTGAAGTTAATCTTTGTTCTGTCATTATTTTTTAAATGCGTACTTTTTATTCGAACAAAAATTTAAATTTGATGTGAAAAACAGAAAAACATATGCATTAACTTTTCAATTAAATAAATTTTTAACTCATTTGTTTATAAAAATATTACAAATTAGTTACAAATTAGTATCATTAAATTATAACTATAGTAATAAATATTTATTACTATAGTTAGTTACAAATTAGTATCATTAAATTATAACTATAGTAATAAATATTTATTAATATCATTCTTTTCAAATTAAATATCTAGAATCATATAAGTACAATAATAAAATCTGCTTAGATATCATGATTATAGTATTATTAAATTTAATCATGATTTTTCATATTTGTGTGGTTAAAAATGATTTAATAATATGATTATTCTTGATATCTTGGGGATATCAAGGATTATAAAAACTGTTATAGAAGAGATCTATTATCCACGGCCAAATTAAAATGATGTTTAAAAGTCAACCTAAAAGAAGGATAAAATATAGCTGAAAGCGAAAATAAAACAAGTTATTAACATCATGGAAAATGAAATTGTTAGAAATATTAAATGCTGTATCTTGTAAATTAAAACACATTTCTTATTTTTTTCTTTATAACTGCGTTAATTTTGGAAAATCAGCTATTTATATTATGGATTTTCCTTTTTTAGCCTGGCTTGTCAAATTCATGTTTTTTTAATCAATTGCTACTGTAATCAGTAGTGTGATGGTACATTATTTTTGCCTCTAAATGAAATAGTTTTGAATTTCATTTATTACAAGTTTCAAAATTAATGCTCTTGATTCGTTAGTTTACCTTATTTTTCATTGGAATGTATTAAGTCATTGATGTCACATTTACTGATAAATCAAGATTTGCTCTGGAGCCAAATGACAAGCGTACAGGGATATGGCGTGAACAAGGAACCCACAATCAGCCCCAAAACATCACCGATCATCACGAATTCCGAGGCGGAAACATTAAGTGTGAGCAGGGATTTCATTAGGATACCGCACCGACCTGCACATCTTTAAACGGGTTTCTGTGACGGATGTCCGGTATCGAGACGAAGTCCTAGAACCCATTGTGAGATTGTGCGCTAAAGCAATTGGCCTTACTTTTGTTTTAATGGACTATAACACGCGTCCCCATAGAGCTGACATCGCCGATGTCTACCTGGAGAGTGAAGGGATTGCAGGTATGGTGGGGCCAGCATATTCGCCCGACCTGAATCCCATTGAAAATCTTTGGGATGCTCTCGGCCGTGCTGTATCTTCACGTTTCCCACCTCCAGCCACTCTTATTGACCTGGAAACTGCTCTGCAAAAAGAATGGCTGTTGCTTAATTCTGCGGTGGTTAACCACCTAATTGAAAGCATGGTCACAAGGTGTAAACTTTGTATACAGATGAGGGGGGATCACATACTCTATCAATGTCCTTTTTTATCATTTTATGCTGTTTATTTTCACTTTATGCATAATTCTGTTTAAATCTACAGAATGTCATTATCTGATGACTTACAAAAATTTAGTATTGTTTTCATTTCTGTATATAATTATTGATTTTATTTTATGCATAAATATATATGCTACTTTCCTGCCGAATTTAGTGTCAATCAAAGCAATATTTGTTGATTGTTTTGCATTTTACATCTTCGTGTTTTTAACTTTTGGAAGTGAATATACTGAATACTAGATGTAAAATAAGCCATCCCTCTATTTAATGCTTGGTTTGAGATAAAAAATAATGTAAACTAAAGACATTACATGTTGTGTAGATACTCTTGAGAACCTTTTTTGATAGGAAAATATAGTTTATTTCCTAACTTTTTTACTTTAAGTAGTTTTTATTCAAAGAATTTGGGAGTTTTCTTCATATCAAAATGCTTTTTGAAATATTGTTACTTTCACATACAGCCAATGTTGAATTTTAATATTCTGAACTGAATTATTGAGTTGGAATCATGGCAAAAAATGCGTATAGTTCGTTCTTGAATTTTGTTTGAACAAGCAGTTCTTTCTCTTGTTCTCTCGCATCTTCTTTCTTTTATATATTCTTGCATTGAACTCTTTATTCTGTCTTTCCTGCATACTGTTGAGCAGATTTTAATCCATTGATTTTTTTTTCAATTTAAACATAACCTTTTTTTTTTTTTTTTTTCCGGTAGGACTTGTACAAACTAAATAATTGGCTAAACTAAATTTCAATAATCTCAAATTGAATATAATCGCTTAAAAGGTATAATTTAAAGTTTCTCTTCTAACCACTTCAAAGACCATAAAGGTGTAATTATATAAAAAATAACATTATCCATTGCACTTTTCTTTATAATAGGTATTCCAGACTACGCGCTTACAATATAATAAATTAGAATAGTTCTACGAATTTACACGAGTTTACAATTTTCATGCCGACTGATGGCTGAGTGATTAGCGTTCCTGACTCTTGAGCTGTGGATCCCGGGTTCGAATCCCGGTTCGGGCATGGATGTTTCTTTCCTTCTCTGTTCTCTCTGTGTTTCTCTGTCCTTTCTTCTGTGATGTTGTATGAATGTGGCCCACCCTATATACGGGTTTGTGGTGGTATGGCGCTGGCAACGCTACTCGGCTCCGTGACTTGGTTCACAGGTGTCCGCTAGGTAACGATAAATGAGTAGCAGTTTCTGGCCTTGTTGTGGCATAGGGTTCGTCATCCAAGTGTGCCCGCCGTTGGAAAATTATTTTTATTTCTAAACAGTATCATGAATGAAATCATTTAAAATGTTACAAATTAGTTTATTTTAAAATGAATTTTTTGTTTTAGTATAACTAGATTTAACAAAATATTATGCTGCTTTTTGAAATTTTAAATGTTAATTTTCATATTGCAGAGAAAAAGTATTCAAGTAGAAATGATAAAATTTTATTTTCATTGAATTTAAGGATTTTATTCATAAATAAAAAAAATTGCAAATTGAAATAGTGAATTATTTTTATAGTTATTTTAATATAGGGAATATTTTACTGTATGGTGATAAAATATTCATCTAATCAAAATGCTTACATATTCTTTATATATAAGATATAAACATGAATAAATAAATCATTCGTTATGTTACTTTTTCTAAAATAATCTCAATGTAAAGATAGTAAACTTAATGATGTAAATTTTAATGAAATTTTTTCATCAAGTAAGAGGCTGAATATTGAACTGCATTATTCAGCTTTATCATGTTTTGTTTGAATTATTTGCTTTTTAACATATTGTAAGAATATTTAACAAAAAAACTGGAAAAATTATAAATATTTATATTTTTAATATTAAGAATGTTAATCCAACTACGGCGTTAGTCTTAAAAATACTATTGATGATAATATATATAAGACTAAAAAAATAAATTTTACCTTTAAATTTTATTTATTGCAAATATTGATGAAATGTGATATTTTCTTATAATTTGATAAGATACAAAGTTTTCATAAAGTTTTTTTTCAGCTGGAGACATTCCACTAGATATGATTGCCATTGAATACACTGAACAAATTTAATGAAAGTAATATTACCGCAAGAACGCTATAAGAAATTGTATCCTTACAACAAAAAATTGAGTGATAATATTAATTACAAGTAGTCTAAACGAATATAAAGAAGAAATAGTACAACAATGTATGCTTTGTGTATTATTAGTATCCATACCCACTTTTAAAAAATAGAAAGAAAAAAAATTCTGAAACATTTAGCTCTTATTGTATATTAACTTTTATGCTCTTTTTGTTAATTTACTTACTTAATAAATTTATTAATTTTATGAAAAAATATAAAGTTTTTATATTTAAATCATATTATATGAACAGTAAAAAATTGAAATGAAGAAACGTCATTATTCGTAAAAAGTTTTGAATGTTTTAATCTAATATTATGTATATCGGGATGTGTTATATAAAAATGTAGTCTAGAAAAGCCTCCACATGATTTACCTTATATTATGAGTAATTTTCACACGCATTTTTAGTTCATTTGGTTGTTATTTATCTTAATATATTAATTTGAAAGAGGTGAATCATCTATATTTCGTGGCACATTATGATCTGTTGAAACACCAGTGCTAATAAAAATGCGTTGAATGTTTGAATTTATTTGTAACTAAGTGATTAATAAATGTCTGGGATTCACCATTTATTTTCGTAAATCTTCTAAAATTATTTAATTATTGCCAATGAAAAATGTCCATCCCTAAATACCATTTTTTAATTTCTCACCGACCGATCTTTCTAGATTAAACATGAATTTGAATTTTTAACGTAATTTTATAGATCATTTACTTGTGTCTAGATGATTTTTAAAATATTTAATTATGACGATTAAAAAAATTGATTGTAATTCTTTTGAGGAATGACACAGAGGAAATATCTTTGTGTGAATGTTTCTAGATTGTTTGTTTGTGTTTCAATGTTTCTAGAAATTTTCCTAAACTTTGACATGTAGAATTCGGTTTTAAAATATAAAATTCATCATTATCAAAATATTTTAATAATTTTCTTTGAGAATCTAAATATATGCTTAGTTAAAAATGAAATTATATTCAGAAGTAGATATTCTAATTTGTAAATTACGTATGTTAAACTTTAAGAGAGGAATAATTTTCCTTATGGCAAGTTTTTCTTTACTTCTTTTGTTTGTTCTAATTAATCGCATATATTAATATTTTATTTGAAATAAATTTTGAGTTCTCAGAGTACATAAAGAGTTAAGTCTTGATTATTTTACAATTCATTTATGCTGATTGAATCTGCCTTATTTTAATATTCTTAAGTTCAATTAGAATTCTAAGTTAATTTACCCTCACTTTACTTTTAAAGTAAAAATTTCTATTTGTCTTATTAGAATTTCGAATTTTGATCTTGAAAGAACTACCTTGATCAAAGACAAAAACAATTTTCGGAAATAACTTCGTCAAACGGAGCAGAAACACGCGAAATGGAAAATGCTCCAATGACGTCGAGTTCTGAGACACGATGCGCCCCCTTCTGGTCGCTTAGTGTATCGAACACGTATGGCTCCTCTTAATCATTTGTGTAGTTCAACTTCTTTGAGAGTGGTTCTTTTCTAACTTTTCGGATAAACAGATTTAAACGTGTTTTCTATCTTTTCTTGAAATACCAAATATGTGGATATTATTGTGCACATACTAATGAAATAAATATTTATGCCTGAATATTAAAGGAAATATTTCATCAAAATAAATTTTAATTTTTTTTGTGTAATTCTCCTTCTGAAAATTGTATTTTTAATTTTAAGTGCTCAGACGAATTTCTATAAAATCTAAGTTTTATGTATTAAAATTTTACGATTTGTTATCAAAATATTTTAATACTGACTTCAAATATAAAATAAGCAAATACACTTGGACACTTAATTTTTCTTTGTTTTATTTTATTATATATACTTAAATTTCAAAAATACATGTTTTAAGAAAAGTTATTTTTCCCGTTTTTCGTCCAACCAAAATACAACTGATATTTATATATACAGAGATTATTAATAAAAACTGGATTCACAAAAAGAGATTTGCTCATAACGCCGAATTACTATGGAAATAACAATTTGTATATAATAGAGATCAAACATGTTCTGTTGTTGATTGAAGTATGGGATTCTTAAAGTGACGTTAACATCACTATGACTTGTTTCTTTACTTTTGATTCATAATGAACTCATAATTTTTCATTGGGTATTAATGAGGAATGTGTGAACTATGTATTTTCTATATGGAATGGTTAAGCAGTGGTCACTGTTGGATGCTATGGAAAAACAGAACCGGGTAAGTAATTAATTATATCTGATATAATTAAAGATATCGGAAAATTTTGTAACAGAGAATGATGTAGAAATAATGACGAAAATGTTGATCATTGTTTCTTATGAATTATTTTGTAAAAGTATTATCTTTGTAAATAATATGTAAAAGTATTACCTTTTGCATAATTCACATTATAATATAGAGAATTTGAAATAATGTCTCTTGAATAACTTCGCTTAAATTTTTCTAAAGGATTTTTGGTTTATTTGCATGTGTTGTAAATTAGGCTTGCTTCTGTTTCATGAATACTTTAGGAGAAGATTAATTTTATTGCTTTATTAAAAACCAAACTTTCGTAGTTGAATTTAGTAAAAAGGTTGTTATTTAAAGACGGAAATTTTTTAAATTTGTTAATTTAATTGTCATTAATAATAAAAATGCAAATATTTATATCTAAGAAAATGATTTTCTTTAAATATTATTAAATGTAAATTTTTGGTATGAATTTAAATATAAGAATCTTAAATTATGTGGTAAATTATAAGACATTTCCGAATAATAAATTTCTATAGAATGTTATATTGCTTCAAAATAACGTGTATATTCTGTTACCACTGTATCATACGTAAATTTAGTAATTTTAAAGCCATTAAAATTAGGTAAGATATGATTACATTAGATATGAGTACTGTATAATAAAATATGACTTTTTCCCTTATTTGTAAATATTTGTGTATACTTCATTTTATATTGTGTCAAAGCATTATATCACGTTTTCGTAACATTAATTTTTAATTAAAATTTCACGAAAATGTAATATAATGTTTTAACACACAATGTAGAGTTTTAAAATAATATTATAATGGATAACTCAATTTTGAAAATATATTAATATTATTACAATGTAAGTAATGTAATAAAATATAAATTAATTATTAAATTATAGTTTTTACTTGAACTAATTTAAGAAAATGTTTAATTGTTTTTGAATTCATATTATAGTTTAATTACAAATGTTTTTACCTTAGTTTTAGCTTATGCGTTAACTATATGATCCACATATTTTTTCATGTTTGATATAGTTTAGGTCTATAAAAATTTTATAAGCTGAGATTGTAATTATTTACAAGTCTTTCGAAATTCCTCTGAATATTTTTCTTTTAGTACTTAAGGATACATTTCTGTTTTACATTATTGTTTAATTTCATTGTATTTACTTATTAATTGCTTAGTTATAAGATATGTTACTAAATTAGTACTTATCAGTAATACTATGTATCTTAATTAGATATAGGTTTTATCTTAACATTAGAAATATTATAACTCAACTACATCTAAGGCTGCGTAAAATAGATGTAGCCAAATGTAAAATGAATTATGTTAATATTTTTGCAAATGGAATTAATTTTGGGGTCTGCTTCATTTGAACAAAATATGAACTTTGAGAGAAATATTAAGCTTGAAATTTATTAATATTAATTTTTGTAATTTAATAAAATTATAACTTGATAAGCTTGATGATGATGAATTATAATATTATAATATAATTCAGATTGAGTGACTTTATTTACTTTTATTGAAATTGACAATTGACAACTTTGACATGCTTATAATTTTTTTTTGGTAGGAAATTAGTAATTATGTTAATGTATTTGGTACTTTAAATTTAATATTTTGGTCATGGGCTAAAAAGGAATTGTTTTAATACATGATCACGACTAACATATTAGACAAATTATATCGAAAATAATTTTTACAATTAATGTTGTTTATTTGAATGTATCTCGTGATTCTCTGATAAATATGGGTATTAACTACAACTAATATTAGTATTATTAATTGCAAAGAATAATTTTAAACTGAATTATTTCTATACTACGCATTTTTTTACAATAAAGCATTTATTTTAGATATTGATAGAGTTATTCTTAACATAAAATCAAATTTTTTTTGTTTCAGTATTAAAATTTTGTGGATTTTTAATTTTGTGGTATTTCTGCGTAAAATATAAACGCACAAAATTTTTCATTACCGAAATTTTGTACTTTTGTAATTTAAAATTTTGTGCTGAAATATTTTATTAAAGCAATTTTAAATCTCCAAGTTTTGAATCTGAATAAAAATGATGATCTTATCCTAAAAAGATTTTGGTGCGTTTTTTTAGATAAATTTCTCTGAAAAAATTCTTTTTTTTTTATCTGGTTAGCAAATGTTTGTTCTCTTTTGTGAGCTGCATGAATAAATATCTTTCTCGCACTAAATGATTAATGAACTATTGCGTCACTTCAAATTGAAAATTCGCTCCTATCAAATCAATCTTACTTGGACATTATTTCACATCAATAATGATGAATAGCTTTCAGTGGTAATTTTCTAACTTTCTTGCCATTTTTTTCTCGTATTGCTTTTGAAATTCTGAAATCCATTATCTCTAAATAGATTTATTCCGAACTAATGTATTTACTAATGAAATTATAGTACCTAATATTAATTTTATTTTAAACTGGAAATATACTGTTTTTTTATTTTTAATATTCGATTGCACCATTAGTTAATTTTATTTTCCATAAGCATTTTAACTGGTTCAATAATTGTTATGGAGTATAAATTATTGTAATTTAAATTTTATGTTCTTTTTTAATAAATTTTTCTTACGAAAACAAATTAAATGGTGTACTGGGCTATATTTTAAAAATAAACTCTTTATGTAATGTGTCTATGTGTCAATTGTTAACTCAAATTTTTAATTGGATAATTCTAAGATTCGAAATTCCAAATCCTTTAATTTGCACGAATCCAAAAAGATCAGGAAATGCAATTTTTTTAATGATACTCTCCTGCATGTCTTTTATTTGCGCTAGTATATACTAAATTATTATTGTATAAATTTACAATGAATATGAATATTTTAAAACGTTTCCATGTTAAAAAATGAATTATAAACAACATGTAAGATTAGTATTCTATTTCACTCTTGATTTTAAACACATTTTATTCTTGCAGTTATTATTATTATTTTTTTGTTTGACTACATTTTATTTATAAGCTTTAAACTTCGACTCATTTATTAACTCAAATTGTTAATCCAAAAATTTTAATACATCATTGAATTTTCTAATGGCTAATTTTTATTCAGTTACGGAAAGCAGTTTAATTCAATTTTTAACAGCTTACTGAAAACTAAACTCCATGGCACGACAGCCCATGTGGGCCAAGGCCTACCGTGCCCAAAACTGTTTACATGACCCAGGGGTGCGAAGCATATGTCCCAGTTAGGAGGTCAGCCTAACGTAAGACCCCCAGTGTTTAGTTCCCAAGCATGCTTGGTACTCAGTTAATCGACCCACTGAAGGGATGAAAGGCTGAGTCAACCTTGCCCAGCCCGAGGATCGAACCTCGGACCTGTGTCATGGGAGCGTGAAACGCTGCCACTAAGCCACCGGAGCTTCTTTAACAGCTTACACAGTTCGAAATATTGTATAACACATTTCACACAACGCAATGAACAGCGTACGGATGTTTTGAGGTTTTCGGAAGTGTTGATGATTTATCCTTTTTCAGAAAATTCAACAAATCCTGAGCGATATTCATATCACCAACAAGGAAACTCAAAAAGCTTCCTAGTACGCTTAACCTGATCAACAAATGTGTCACCTATTTTTCAATATTTATTATTATTAAAGACTGAGCTGAAATTTTTCTATAATTAATTTATTATTAAACCATATCATTTGGGGGATATGACTAGAATCCTCACTAGTTGTCTCATGATAAGATGTTCATTTAAATGGTATAAACCACTTTCACTATGATAGTGGGTAAAGCTGCTCACCTCCGTGACGTTAACTCACAGATGCTCACCTGGTAACGATAAATGAGCAGTAGTTTCCGGTTTCGTAGTGAAGGGTTAGTCACCCATTGCCCGCCGTTATTGAAAAGAAAAGAAAACTTTCAATATGATTATATAGGATTTTAATATACGATAACCATTATAACATATCTAATAAAAATTAACATGACATGGAATTTAATTTCAACAAAATCTAAATGACTCTTTTTCCTGAATTATTTCTGAAGAAGTTTAATCATATAAGATTTAAAATAATTTAACATGGCACTTAGTTTCTGTTTCAGTTAGGCTATTTAATAATTTTTCTTGTTTTACAAATTAATTATTATTTGAGAATTTTCTATAATTTGGAAATATTAGCGTCTTAGTAATTATCTCAAGGCAATCAATTGGAATATTCAATAAAAGTTTATTTAAAATTCTAAATATTTCTCAGTTTTATGCAATCCTAGATTAAAAACAGTAAATGAAATTGTGAGAGTTTTATGGTATATGTTATGATAAATGACGGTTTTTGTCATAAAAATATTTAAGGAGATGTATCGCAATAAATTATGCATCAATTTTTAAGTGTAAAGAAATTTTAGTAAACTATTTTGTCCTATTCATTTTTGAATTGGGGGATCAGCATTTCACTCAAAATAATATCTTAAATCATGTTTTATTAACGTATTGCTTACTTTAATAGCTGTGTTAATTTATTGTGTTGTTGATAAACTTTGTGAAACCAATTGCTATTAATTAGTAATGA